>JAIPRM010002480.1:0-30243 GCA_025469315.1 Stegophylla sp. TES_Ste_2020 | reverse complement strand
AGACTATATCCAAAACCGAGCCAAATTTGTGGTTTTAAAAACGATATTAATGCCGCCTGTTCTCATGATAGTTCAGTTAACGACACCTAGTAAGTTGATGAAATTTTCAATTTATTTTGGTAGGCTTCTTAATTTTTATAATTTTAAATAATTTGATGTATTATAAGAAATTATTTCCGCTGTCAAATTAAAATTTTCAAATCATTAACTTAGAATCTCGACTAGTATCCGCGGCCCAGTACCACGTTGCTTGAGGCCCTCAAGTGGGCCGCGACCCATAGGTTGGGAACCGCTGGAATATGTTATTTGCAAATATTTGTAGCATTGTCACCGTGTAATACTAAAATCGTGTAATGACCAGGACGATGCGGCGCGTATTTGGTTCGATTTTTTTGTGTCAGGATCTGTTAGTCAGTCTCACTGGCGGTGGAGGGGGGTGAAGGGTATCGGGGAGACATGCTTTCGGCCACCCCATCGTTGTGAAGGGGTAGAAAAAGGCTACTAAAGTCCAAAACATACCATTGAGTGGTCACCGAGTGCAGTGGTTCCAAAGAGACACGACGATGTGACAGTGTAAAAACAAAACGTCAAACTTTTTTTTCTTCACGTGGTCGAGCGTTTTGCGTCCCATTGAACACACGGAACACGAGCATATTGCCCTTGGGCCACCCTCGGCATATGCAAATATTTATCCCTCGTACGTACCCACGAACAAAAGTACGAATCACTTTATCCATATTTTTACCTCCTATACTATTTTTTTACCGATATTTTACGCACTCGCGTAAGTGACTCAGTCAGTTGTAGCGCCTTCAGTTGTAGCGGTGACTAATAACGAGTAGAAGTAGAAAAGTAGAAGTCTCACCGATGTTCGGGTCATAATTTACAAACAGCCGACGACGTTATTTCATTCGCACCGTTTCGCACGATGCGTCTAATATACATAATAACAATAATAATAATAATAATTGCGTTCTCTGGGTAAAAGTATAGCCCGTGCAGCCCGACCGTCTACCGTCACTATTCGAGACGTATCCCACCCGAAGTCTCACCTGAACCGCCTTCGCCGCAGGTTTAAAACGAGCGTTTGTCGCGTACGCCAATGTCTGCCGGTTACGACTTTTCTCGCGCCACGTTGATATTGTCGTTTTTACTCTCGCCAACTCGACACGCCCCCGCGACACACTGCCGTCTCCAACCACGGCTCGTGACAATGATATTATGCACGCGGCCTCAACCCGTTCGTCTCACCGAGGCCGTCGACCGTGTCGTCGTTATCCGCAGAACAAACACTCCCATAGCCGAGCGTTTCTTTCGCCGCCGCCATACACCGTCGCTCAACCCATAGACCGTTGTCGTTGTTTTTTTTTTTTTTTCATAATGTCCTCACACATTCCCCGTTCGATCGGTCATCGTACTTGCAGCATTTCCGATCGAACTTCGAGATTTCGTCGATACAGTTGTAGTTTTCACACGTACGAGACCCACGGTAAACGAAAATCTAAACTCCGTCTCCCGAATACGACGCAGACATGCAGATCGGTTGATTGACCGCGAACAGTTCGTAGAATCAGTTATGCATTTTATTTTTGTTATCTCGTTTTTTAAGGCGAGGTAAATTCGGAGCACGATAATTTGTGCTGTTACCTACCGATATTATTTATAAATGCTATCTATTATATTATAAATTAGACAGTATAGAAACTCAATGATAACTGATTACTATAGGTCAGAATAATATTATCTTAAAATATCCAAAAAAAGATAGATACTAATATTCTTTAAAAAACATAGTTATGTATGAAAAAATATGCTTTTACATTAATATATATTTTTTAAATTCCATATATGCTTTTTATTTAAAAAATTGTAAAAGAATTGTCAGATATTTGATTTCTAATAAAATCCATAAAAATACAATTAGACTTTTCGCCTGACTTCATTAACTAAATATGTATATTTATATATTGAAACTTAACTTACGCTTCTCAAAATTTAAATTTACCAATTCGTTCGTTTCCAGGTAATAAAACTTATTAAAAATGCCATTTACGTAAATTATAGACATCGATTATCTAAATATGTCATTTTTTTGTTTTGTCAAAGTATAATACTGTAATAAGGGGAAGAGCGGTGTGGACACGAAGTCTACCTTTTTCAGTGCAGCGCCACTGATGCAAATCGATAAACTTTGCCTAATAAAACCACGAAAGTGTGAACGGAGGCAAAAAAAAAAGAAAAAAGAAAAACATTTGTTTACTGTAAACTGAAAAGTGAACGACTCGTGCAGCCGTTTCTATCTAATCTTCACACCGTTGGGTTCGGATCGACGTAGAAACGGTGGAAGCCACCACGTGCAACGGGAATAAGTGAGATAAGCGACAGTGCAAAGTGGAGAACGCACGTGTGAAGAAACACCGTTTTTCACGCGCGGATAAATCTCGAAAATAGATTTTTTTTTTTCCGGGAAATCGACGGCCACCTGCCGAAGATCTCGAAACACCGTCGTCGGGCAAATTGTAGGGGAAGAGAGTACCGATGGTCACTCACAGTTCAAAGGCCATCGTCGATCGCAAAAGAGAGCAGCAATCCAACGTGTATACAACTGCACAACACGAGATAATATTTACACCGAGCTCTGGAAATCCAAGACGTGTTTGTACAGAATACTTCATATTGTGTTTTCTCTTTGTTTTACCGGCATTTGTGTTATTGGTATTATTATTATTATTATTGTATATAGACATATTTTTTGCACGTTCCGAACACACAACGGGAAAACAATAAAATGGCGGGTTTGCCGCGGTCGCATTCCATTTTCAGCAAGTATAAACGATTGTAAAAATAAAACAATTGTATTTTAAACAAATACTTCGAATACCTCGGAGGGATGTTTTTTCTGCCTTCAGTGTCTCGTCACATCAATTTCTAAAAACCCTCTACTTTGGTCCGGATAAATGAAAATCGACGTACTAATATTATTGTTCGTATCAGGTAACTCCACTTTCATGTTTTTTTAACCCCCCCCCCTTCCTTCTCTGGATCGTTTCATTCCAAATGCACTGATGTTACTCGGTGGAAAAAAATAATATCCAGTCTTCGCCCGGGGTGGAGCTCATTTTTAAAATCGTATTTTCCGCATTCAATGACCCTTTTGAAACTATCATCACGCCGTTCTTCCACTGGCTTGTAAATTAAAAACAACATGTTTCTACTGGGGCGTTCGCGATCAATTTAACTATACGCTTCCGTAACGTTGCATCTTCCGAGTTTCGACGCATTGCATTACATGCTGGGACATTCACTCGAACAATGGCGCGTGTTCCCTTCCGTCTTTGTCGGAGACTTTCTAGGCGAAACGTTGACTTTTTAAATTACATACATAATATAATACTAGGAGGAAAAAAAGACCCACCTCTTATTAGTACAACACAATGAAACCATCGACGTTCTACGTAAATGAAACAAAAGCGTTTACCGTGAAGTAAAATAAAAGATCTGCCACCGGAACACGGTGCTTTTCAAAAGCGATTTGTTCTGACGCGATTAAAGTGCAAAGGGGCTCAAACACGACGTCCGAGGTATAACCGAAAACAATGTGTTCGGAAATCGGAAATCAATTTAGCGCAGTCGATCATTTATTTTCTTTACGTCTCGATCGACCTTCGATTCCGTCGACTGGTCAATTTTTTCCCTTCACCAACGAAAGAATTTTCAGCGAATGTAGGCAACCATGATTGCCAGTTTATGACACCTATATCGGTTTCGATGAAGACTAATGCATGTCAATACGGTAGCTCCCGACCACTGCGTTTGGCACACTCTCAACTCTATGTGAAATTTTCATCGAACGTATTTAAGCAACCAGAAACCTAAAAACATTTCACTCACTGTCATTTTGCACTTTCACGACGAGGGGTGCTGTATGCTAGATTTTTTTTTATGATTTTATCTTAAATTTACAATTATAAAACGCTTGATAACATTACACAGAGTCTTAGTACGTTTCGAAAAAAGCAATTACTTTTGTTCTGTTAATAATTTTTAACTTTTAACTTTTTTTATTTTAATACAATATTGCGTGACAGCAATAACACACGTGCACACACACACACACACATTTCATACCCAAATGTCAAATTTTAAATTTTATACTACAGTTTTTGAAAAAAATAAAAATAGCCATTTTGTAATCCTGATTTAAAACACATATTGTTTTTAAACCTATAATAATCTGTTAATTTTCTAAGATTTTTTATGTTTGAAAATAATTCAGTAATATTGTTTACCACGTCATAACATAACTAATATATATTATTTTTAGCTAATATACAAAATTCAGGAATCCACATGCCTATTTTAATTTCCCCGGAAAATATTCAAAGATCTGGATTGGGAGAATAGATACAAACGAGAATCCACTCTTACTGAGCAAGTGTGTTTTAGACAACTTAACGTTGACATGTTCGACGAACGTGTGATAATGTCGAGTGGAACATCAGCTACAACAAACGGTCTGCGAGGTGACGTCAATAATATTATTGGAGACAAGTGGATCATACATATGCCATACGGTCGTCGTATGCCCGGAACGGCGTTTCCATTAATCACACTTGCTTTTGATTCGTCGGAATTTAACACGCGACGGCCGCGTACGTAGTACTATGTATTGTTATTACTCCCGACGCCTTTGCTCAGGACTCTTCTTGGCATCGACGGCGGCGTTCACGTTTGATTCGCGTAATGCGCTTACAGCATTTATTTTTGTCTGACATGACTATAAACACGAGACCGCGAGAGATTATTCAAATACAACTAATGGGTTTCCGTGAAATTATAATTATTTTAGTCGATTATTGTTATGTTTAGAACTGGGGGTCGCGGTGACTTCACAGCAGCCCCAATATTCACAGTCACTCAAAATAACGACGCGACCGATCGTCATTTAATTAGTAGTCTGACAGTCCACGGGTCGATGATATTATTACTGTAATTATAACTAATAATAATAGTATTATTATTATTATTATTATTATTATTGTCGTTCCGCTAAACGTGTACAACAATAACACTGCGACACTATTGAATTAACCGAACTCGAGTGCTCTGCACTACTCGCAAAATGTGCTTAAAAGACCAGATGTTATAATATTCTATCGAGTTGTACGCCATTTTGGATCTGTAAGGCTGTAGAACTACTTCCTCGGGTAAAAAAAAAAAAAAAAGACAATACTCGTCGGACGAAGATAATATTATTACTGTGTTGTCTTTACGAATAAGTCACCCTTGAAACGTTACCGATCAAGACGGGACACGATAACCCCACCGACCCCAATTTTCAGGGAAATGCTATCGAAAATAAATAAACACGGATCCGTGTTTGCTCAAAGATTCGTATTTGGCATATGGGCTACAGAGCCGGATAAACGTATAGACTAGATAGCACAAATTAAGTTTAAGTTGGGGTAGTATTTTCAAACAGTAATTCTTATATTTATTTAATTATAATTGGAATACAATTATATTTTTAAGACTTCATCAGGTAAAAAACACTATTACTATTATAAAATAATATCGCATATTATTTTATTATTTTATACTATATCCTACGGACAAAGTTTCAAAATACTCATAAATTAATGTTACATAGCTATTATAACTATACTCTGATAATTATGAGATACTATAGATTATATTGACTCTATTTGTAACTTCTGTTATAGCCAGAAGGTTCTTCAATAATTTGAAATGAAGTTTGATTTATTTTATCTTATTAATTGTTTTAATTTTGTAAGATTAAAAAAGAAAATTTACATTATAAACTATTTAACAGATTTATAATCAATTTTTAATCATAAATACTTGAAAATTAATATTAAATTAAATTAAATACTTTAAAATGAAAAGAAATAAGTTATGTTATATACATAATTAAAAACACCTAATGTTATATTATTATGAATTAAGAAAATATTGCATTTAATGTATACACACAAAACATTTTTTGATGGTATAAATTCAAAGTTATTGAATATTAAACTTTCTACTAAATTTGATTTTCCCTTGGTCATGGTTTTAACTTTAGCCATCCATACATGTGAATAAATAACTTTTGAGCTTATCTACGATGAGAAAAGGTCAAAAGTTATAGTCCAAGTGTACTGCTGATTTCGTGCGTTAATTCGTGTAAAAAGTTCGTTCTTACTACCGTGTAAACACAATAGGTAATTATTTATGTTACATAATTTAAATTACGCTAAAAATTTTAAGAGAAGTTTAATATCGTTCTTTAGTTTCTAGTAATCTTATAGTTTAGCGAAAAAAGCATTTTGCTTTGTCACTGTGATATTTTGCGTGTCTACCAAAGAATTTTACTAACATTTTGAAATTCGACCTGGGTTACATCTGCTTATTTTTTTTCTAAAAACTTTTGGTTTTTGAAATTCAGTTAAGCTGAATCAGTGATTAATTTTAAACATTAAGTGGTAAAATGAGTCGCCGGGTTTCGGGAAAACACTGTATAACTTCAAAACTATTAGAGTTTTTTGAAAAAATATAATTATTATTCCGTCGAACGAACATTTAATATAAATTTCGCTTACAATATTGTAAGTGTAAATCGGAAGATTAGAATCTTCTCGGCCGTGAGTTGTTCGTTCGGCGTATGAATTTTCGTATATTTCGATTAAAAACTTAGAAACAATTAGAAAAGAAAAGTTAAAAACGAGTTTTCGATAAACAAAGAAACGTACACGCACGATTCACGCGAGTGGAATATAGTACGCCTCCGGGGAGGGTCATAAATATTTACGCGGTTGGACTTGCCCAAACGAGTGGATCTTTGGCGCGCCGCCGTTTGAATCTTAATGTCGACGACGTTCGAGTGTGCGAAGGGAACCTCAAACCGATGTGTTTTATCGTCGAGTACGCAATAAAAAAAAAAAAAAAAAAAAACAACGGTAGACCGTGCGAGGGAGCGAAAACACGTCGATAAATACCGTATGCCACAATGATAGTTGACTGCCCTCCAAAGTGGAGACTCGTTCGTTATTATTGTTAGGGTTTGAAGTTATTGCACTGAAAAGTTATAACATTCATTTCATTATTGCTGTAAAACAAAAAAAAGAAGAAAATAAATGCAATAAATTTTTTTTCGAAAATTATTTATAAAAATTTTATTATTTATTTTATTGGATTGTTTTATTAAATTGTATACATTTGAATTTTTCATTCGGGTATGGTATACAATTCGTACGCACTGAATGAAACACACCCAAAAAATTATCTTGTACAAAATTAGGCAATTAAAAAATTAATATTATAGAACGTTTTTCGAATTCGTAAGTTTGTCAATATTTTCTATTTAGCTCTACTTTATAGTAACTCTGTGTTTATTCTATTATACGCATATTAAACTACACAATTACATTTTATTTGTTGTAACATTAATTCGTTTTTATCGATTTTGGAATATAATGTTATTATTCATTGTCCATTTTTTTTATTATTCTGAATATTAATATACTTCTTTTTTTCTGCATTAATAAATATTTTTTCTAAGTAGCCAATGTATATTCGTATAGAATTATTAATTTGTGTTGAAGGCAATCCGTGTTCTGTTTGGAGTAGTCGGCTTTTATTTCACTTTAATAAATTGAATTAGAATTAATTTCCATAAATTAATTTATATTGAAATTTATTATAAGTTTTAGTGTATATAAAATAAAACAATAAATATTATATAATTTAACCCTTGTTGAAAAAATATTTTTAAAATAGTTTAATTATTAATAAATGCAGTGTTGCAAAATCTATGAGTATGGAATTATCGTATGTCTTAGAGCAGTGTTTCCCAAAGTGGGCGATATCGCCCCCCTTGGGGGTGCTAGAACTATCCAAGGGGGCGATTGAGGGCCATAATAAAAGTCGGCAATGACTAATTCAATGTGAATTTTCATTTTCCGGTCACATCGTCTTAATGTGGTACAAATTTATAAATATATCCGTTACATGCTTATAAATATGTGTACTCATATATTTTGTATATTTCATACTTAATAATAAATAAATATTTTATATGATTTTATTATTTTTAATCCGACAGGCATTGTAATATCGATACTGATAGCTTTGTTTGGCCACAAAAAAAATAGTAATTAAAAATATAATATATAATACATTTTTGGGGAGGGGGCGGTGAGAGATATTTTTAACGCTTAATGGGGCGTTGCTTGAAAAAAGTTTGGGAAACACTATCTTAGAGTAATGATTTATACAAATTAACATTTCTATTGAAAGAGATTAAAAAATATATTAAACCGATGCTATTGTTGTGAAATTAATGAGTTATTTTTTAATTTGGAAAAAAAATTTAATTTACGATTATAATTTTTTCACTTTAAAGGTACGATATTGTTTTTATTATTATAATAAATTATTTTGTTACGTTTGAATTATCTGATAATTTAATAATCATGGTAAGAATGAAATACGATTAATTTTAAATTACTATATTAATTAATATTGTTACTTCTTGGAAACAAAAAATGAAAAACAAATTATTCTTTTGAATGTCCGCGGAAATTTAGCGACTGCAATTATTAAAGAGGTACAAAAAAAAAAAAAAAATGAAAAGTGATTTCTTCGAATCTTTTCTTTTTATGTGTTATTTATCTGATTCTTAGTTTTAAAACATCAAGTTGTACCTATTAAAGCACACCATATTCAGTTATTTTTAATTTGAGTAAATACGAAGGAAAAATATTATAAATTTTTAACACAGCAATTGTTGTAATTTTAATTCTTATCTTCAGAAATGTTAACTGTTGATATTTATAGTAATTGTTTGAATTTTGTACTGTTGTATTATGGGGAATGAATATAATATATATGTATAGGTTTATTTGGATATATGTATGTATGTCTATGTGTATACATATGCACATAGACAATGCCCGTAGAATTAGTTTAACAGAGAAAATACTTTTAAGGCGATGAGAAAATTAGAATTAAGTGTCGATGAAGCAAATGAGCAGAGACAATAAAAAAATTATTTTCTAGGAATTCTAAGTTGCTACTACCAACAGCGCTCAAGTATTTTTAATTTAAATTTTTAAAGGTAAAAGGCTAAAGAAGGGGGGGGTCCTCATTGAATTTGATCGAACCCGAAAAAACGTCGAGTTCGTCAGTTCTGGTGTAGGACTCACTTTAGCGGTTACCTAATTTTAAAAATATCTCTGTAAGGTAGTACAGTTAAGATATTCATTTTATTTTTTATTAAATTAAGGTGGTTAGCAGAAAGAATTATTACTTTACTTTTTCACAGTCTTACATTATCGAAACAAGAGATTGGGCTTTTATTAACCATTTGTAATTTTTTTGTAATAATAAATGTTTTTTATATACTTAAAAATTGAGTTACTGAAAATTATTTACTAATGATAAAAAATAATTTCTAAAGACAGTATAATATCCATGTGCATTGACTGACTTCGCCGTTTAATTGATTATAGAATATTTCCTTATCAACGTATAGGGATATACTCAATGAAACACATAGACACAAAGAAATATTATCTCGCCCAATGTGTTCTCGATTTAATTGCCACTACGGTCGACTACACCAAGGCACGCCGTATACGACAGTTCTTGAAACTGTTTTTTAGCTATGCATATCTTTTTCCATAAAATATATAATACTACCTACTAATATTGTTAGTTGTTCCAAAATCTAAATAACACAAATTTGGCTGCAAGACTGGTGGTGGAGATGACAAAAGCGGGTCTCTCGTCACACCATTTAAAATTTCTCTTAGAATATCCATATAGTTACTGTTTTAATTGTAATTAATTGGTAAAAATATTGAGTAATGTGCACGAGAGTATCTCTGCGTGGTAATGAATACAATGCACGCAGTTCATATTATTATATTGTTGACCGGCCGCCCGCCGCCGAGACTAATGCCCGTTCGATGTAAAACAACGCGAGTTTAATCCGTACATTTTAAATGGGGGCTAAAACGATGGGTGTGCGTTTTGTTCCCGAAAGTTGAAAATATGTTCGCGTTCTCGATGTTTGTACACGAAACATTGTTTTTCGATTTCTTTGACAATGGACCGCCAAACGGGCTACACCCCTACTCTCCTGTCTACGTCTCACCATCATCCACAAAAGCGATAATCAGAACTTGTGAGCACCGAAAAATTATGCAAATACGCTTGGCGATCGTGCTCTGGCAAAATACATTTATACGCATTCAAATGTGCAATCACAGAAATTCCAAAATACACATATTTAAATCTATAAATATGACAAAATGTGAGATATTTTTCGATAGATTTGACATTCCGCAATTATACAAAGTCGTGTGTAATTAAATCTGTCCAATTTGTGCAGGGTAAGAACCTGTAGAAAAGGTTTGAATGGTTTTGGGTTTTTTGTAACAGTTACATTGTAAACATTGCACGTGAAAATATATAAAATCAAATTTTAAACCGTATAAATAACATATTATGATACGTGTTACGGAATCAACTAAAAGACAAACCGCTACATTACAAATGTTCATGTCTTTAAACAATTCACAAAGGGAGTAAACAAGAAGGATTAAATTTACCGTGGTAGATCACTGAATCATTGGACACCTGAAGATTTCATCAACGAGTTAATTGTTTATTTGAATATACAACTCGTTCCCCGTCCTCCCTCCTCCCAAATTAAAAATCATCACGAACGCCACTGACTATTTGACGAGGATAGTTTTGGTCTTGTATTTCGGTCTTGTTATGAATTATCACGGTCATAAGACACAATTAACAGAGATTGAATGTAGAGCTGATGGAGATAGTTCCACTTTTTTGGTTATTTCTATTTTTTCGTCTACAATCGACGTTTACATATTTTGAGGGTTAGATATCATTGTTACTACAACGTTAGCCACACTCTTTAACACGTTTTTGTGCGTAATAATATGATAATAGTTATATTGTTATAACTGGACCCTATATAGATTGTACCCTTGTAACCATATTGTTCGACAACGGCACGTTTAACACAGCGTCAGCTGTTAGCTAGGCCATAGATAATTAGTTTTTGTTGCTATTATTTCCCGAGTATTTAACAAAATATGATTGTTTTCGAGGATTTTAGTACAGAAATAGTACAGCTATAGGTTTTTCCCACGTCAGCGTAAGCGGAAAAAAGACAAGAATTATTATTTTTATAGACTGATGCGACCAGAACTGTGCACGATTCGGAGAATAGTCACGTGCGAGTCTTAAACGAGGTGAAAGTGGAGAAATTTCTTCAGGGCCGAGTGCGTACGAAAATATCGTACACCCTTCAGAGCACAAATTCTCAATTAAAGTCATCGAGCGATGATTCCAGAAGAGCGCATTGCCGGAAAAGCTCATCATGTGTTCATAGTATTTCTGTCTCTAATAAATATTATTTAAATAACGACGTACACATTAGTGAATGTGAAATAAATGCTCTTCGCATGATACAAGTATACCCATATTATTTACCGCATTAGCAGAGAAATAGTGAAAAAACAAATACTAGACTTTGCACTTGAATTAACCCTAACCTGTAACATTTTTAAAAACCTTTATTTTGTTCAACATCCGAAATCCTCAGAATCATATTATAGTTCTTTTTCATGAACATAAATTATATAATTATTATTAATATTAACATTTTTATTATTATAAATTATTATTAACCTATTATCCCAATAAGAAATTTAGATTACTCTAAAATCCGAATAAAAATTTTTAAATTGATAATATACGTTAAATTTCAATTGTTTTTTTGCACCAAATGTTATTTTCCAATGATTATTTTCTTAAAACATGAATTTAAATTAAATAAATTATATTTATTTTTTTATTTTTTGGAAATCCTTGAAAATTCAGTTAAATTACAAAATTAAAAAGCGTTGTAATCACGAATGAGCAATATAACTTTTTTGGTTGAGTACATTTTGCCATCCTTGGCACCATTACAAAACCTAGTGTACCTATAGACAACAAGATTAAATTAATTACCCGTATTAAGCTAAAAAATAATGGAAATAAACACCTGAATATAAATTTTGGTTTTATATTGCGTTGTTCAAACACCTGAATGCCTAAAATACCCGAAATCCAAAACTTGAATAATTAATTTGGGTAAAAAGCTTTGAAATAATATAAGAAAATTTATATGACTCCCGTGACTAAATAAAAGAATACACCATTATGCAGGTAGTGCGGATGTCGAAGTTTCAACACTAGTAAGAATCATCGGCACAGCTGAAAGTTGTCAGATTTTGATGTACGGAATGATTAGTTTTTCTCTCAGTTGTTTGGTAATTTATGCAAATTACTCATTTCACATTACACTCGAATTAGATATCTGGTTAACATTTGGTACATGGAGAGTGGACTGGACTGGAGAGTGAACACGTAGCTGCAAAGAGGACAATACCGGTTGTCGAGTCGAAATGTCTGTTGAATCTGCATTTAGTGAACAGAGATCGTGAAAATGATCCGATTTCTTTAATGTTTACCTCGTTCACGTCATGCATTGACGAACTTTCAAATATGGACCGGTTTCCCATCACACACGTACGGTGCATATTATGATGTTGCATTCTCATAACAAGTGTGAAAACATAAGTATTTAGTTTTAGCACGTTTTATTATATTTTGTTTAGGACATAATGAAATGAAAATATTATCAATAGGAAAACAAAAAAAATATAATAACACAGCGTGTAATCGTATCTGTTTGATAATAGTATTTTTGTTGAAAAGAAATAATACAGTCGACGATTACGAATATCCGTGATTTACGATTTGCGACGTGATTATACGAGAAATTTCTACGAGGGGATGAAGTCACGTCGGATACAAGGGTCGGAAACACACAAATAGGTGTACATGGATATTATACGCGTGGGTGATTTTTCTGCGGTACCTTGAGAGTGTCGAAAAAACGCGCGTTTTCCGTAGCCCGAAGCCGAGAATGTTCGGGGGGGGGGAGTGACGGACGGACGGCGGAGAAAAATGCCTACACGATTCGCGCGATTGTGTACATATTATTATTATTATTATACTAGCAGTTGTTGTATTTTCTACAATAACAATGATTTCGTGGGAAAAAATTGAACAAAATAAAAAAAAATTTCTTTTCCGCGTAGGTGACGTCTAGAGAAGGTTGTGGTAGCGACTGTGGCGTGGCTTAGTCTATTATCATTCATTTCCTTTTCGAACGATCCCGGGAGATAAATTAACCCTAAACCATCTACTTCCCGTCCTCGAAACAATCACCCTCTCCCTAAACGACCTACTATATATATGAACTTTGTTTATTCTGCAAACGAAACACATAGATTGCCCTCCCCTAATTTCACCGATTTAGGCCATGCGAATAGCCACCCCTCTGTCATGCGTTCACCCACCTGTCAATTCGTACTTTAGCGCTCAATATGTAGCACGTACCGAGTACATAAAATCAAAATTCGAATACAATTACACCGTGCTTTACATTGGTAATTTCGATAAGTCCGGTAACAATGAATTGATTTTATGCGGATTTGACCGATTATTATAATATATGATTACACCGAAAAAAAGTCGATTTATGTAATAATACTACGTCTGTTAGTATGACATCACTGGTTATTACGACCAAAAGGTCTGTGACCCATATAATGACTTCATATCATCTGATAAAGCGACGGCGTACGTCCCGTTAGTTGTACGCGACAACACGGATTATTACGACCGAAACCGCATGACCCACGTAATAACAACGCCAAATGGCTTTACATGTGATAAGGCGACGGCATGAACTGTGTAATATAAAACGCACCAGTGTAGTGGAAAACATTCTACGAGAACTAAGACTTATTATATTGTCCTTATGATCTGTGAGTGTGTGCTATTGTGTACGTCTTACGTGGTTCGTATCGGGTAAGATGACTTATATTTAAATGGTCTGTTTAACGTCGTGATAAACGGTTTATTTACTGTTCAGTTTACATAAATAATTTATCATGAAACCGTGTTTACGTATAAATTCGTATTATTATTCGTAGGCGCGTCTATGAATGTGTGTGTACGTGCATACGAAAGCGAGTGTGTATTTTTTGTTCCGCACTGGTAGTCTCACTCTCTTTCTCTCTCTTTCACTTGAATCGCCGGTCAAACGATCTGTATACATTTTTTTTTTTAGTTTGCCCGCCTCCGACGGGTATGCGAAAACGGTTTTTTCTTTTTCCGGTCACCAAAAACCCTAACCGAAAATTTATCGCCTCGTCGCCCGAAAAAACGAGTTATTGTTTATAATAGCCGTATATCAAGGACAACTTTTAACGATGGTTACGGCGGCCGCTGAAGCTTCGCGATTTTTCTCCGCTTTTTTGTTTATTTTTTTATTTTTTTTTTTTTCACTCTCCGGACGTGTCTGCGTTGAACAATCGCCAGTGTCGTCTGAATATTTCAATACTGCGACGCCGCGTACCTACGGTGTGCGTGTGCCACCCTAAAAACGGTCATGTTATAATGCTCGTTTGGTAGCAATAACTTAATGGCGTCTCAGATATAGCCGTACATACGGCTTACGCATTTATTTTATTTAAAAGTTAAAAAAAAAAAAAAAAGCAGTCACGTGAAGCGAGTATCACATCATGTTGCAGCGTTTTTAGTATCATCGGAGTGTATTATACATTGGCCTATAATGACGTTATGTGATATACGCGAGCTCGTGCATTATTGAAGAGCCGTAGAACGCTGTAATAAATCATTCGTTTTCAGCCTTTTCGGCTCGCCCGTTCTCCGCGACACTTTTACGGAACACCGCGCGTACCGGATTTGAAGGCACATGGTAATCGAAACGAAATCAATCAGTCTCGAGGGGCGAATAAAATTAATGCGCGACCATATTTTCCTTTTTATCGACACGGTTATTGGCTACGAAATTTTCTTTTCATCCAATCGATTGTGGGCTTCGAGTGGTACAATCGAGTTTCAATCGGTGGATTGATAGCGAGAAAAAAAAAACTCTACAATGCAATTTAGTGGTCACGCACTAACGCGGTGTAGACGGAAAATTGGTCGAGTTATAATAATAACATTGAGAATCGAGCTGCTTTTGTAAATTTGATGATGTCAGGTTTCCTGACAGGAACCAAGACGACTTCTTTCGGCGGTAGTGTGTGATTAATTTTCGATGAGAGTATGCACGGTCGAATGCTGTAAACTCGAGGAATATGTTTTTCACGGAATACGGGTTTGGGTTACTCATTAACTATGAATGGGTCAATCTCTTGTGGCCAAAACGTCCTAGTTCGGTGGATCAATTCTTTCTCATACCTGTTAAGTTCGACAGGAGGACACCCGGTTGTTTTTTAATGGAAGCTTTTATCTGATGAATTTTATTTTTCCTCCAACCGAATAGTGCAATGGAACGGAACGATTTGGTTTTCAGAACTCGAGTCAAATCATCGAACCCGTGTGGTTTTATATGATGTGCTCAATATTTCCGTTATTTTTTAAAATGATAAATTGTTTGATCAATGACGCTAGTGTAAATAAGTACGTATTTATTGTATAAACATATTACTCATATATTGTTTTCCTTTTTTTTTTTTTTTTTCTATTTACATATTTTATTCATTAGATAAATGATCAGTTTATAACTTCAAGTAAAAGAATTGGTGAATGAATACAAATAAATGTGATGTATTATAACATAGAATATAATATTAGAAGACAGAGACTGCATTTTACTTCTCAAATCAATAAATCAAAGGGTTGAGGCGTCTGCCAGAGCTTTTCACATGAGGTGCATGGAGGTGAAGCCCCCCTCCCAGTAATAAACCCTTTTATAAAAAACTTTGGTTTTGAAGCTTTTGTGGTTGGCACCTATGCCTGTGGTCGTTCTCATTTCGTTAAAAATTAAATACTTCATAATTCGTTTACAATGCGCCATTAGAGTAGGCGATAAACAAGTCGATGTGAACAAACGAATTGCACAGAAGTGTTAATCTAGTGTAATACACGTGAAACGTTACGTATTATTAGAAGTACACAACGAAGTTGAGTGCAGTTTAGTCGTTATGTTCTTATTAGTTGACATTTGTTCTTTTTTTTCATCTCTTTATTATTAAAATACGAGTATAATATATATATATTTGTGTACGTGTGGTTTTTTTTGATAGAATAAAACCTTCAAGAACACGAGAGCATAAAGCGCGTTTTTCAAGTGAAATTACATTATATGACATTCCGTCACGATGGCGTTACACACGCATACACCGAGGGTTCCATTGAACGTGATAATATAATTTTACGCTTTATTTAACAGCGCACGCACCAAACGACAGTGGTGTAAATGTTGAGTGACGGAGAAATACACACGCGGGTAATGGCTCGAAATAATAATTTGAAATTGCTGCGCGAATGCGTTAGGTACGCAGTGGTGGATTTTTCCCCGCCGAAAATGCATGAACAGATGCCGCGTCCGTTCACCCGTTATAACTCTGTCCTGGTGTACACGAAGATGATTCACTGTCATCACGTTTACTTTTGGAAAGTCGCAATAATTAATGCGAAAGTTCGTTTCGTTGATACGTTACCGAGGGCAACCTGTTGTTGAGTATTATTTCCCACTGTCCCCTTACTCCAACAAACTCCAAACGGGAATCGATTTTCAAATTTTTGATTCCGAATGGAACAAAGAAAGATTTGGTTTTTCTGTAAACGCATTTTTTCGGGTAAAAATACTGGTCCAAAACTTTCATCCGGTAACCTGTTAGATCGAAAATTGCGTCTAATTGGTGCACTTTTTGAGGTCTATTCTCTATTCATTTCAATAGTTTATTCCAAATACATGTGAAATTTACTGAAATAGTGACAAAAAGACGGTGATATATGTCATTATATTACAATACCTGATTTTTCCTAAAATTTATTTTAGTTTTACAATTAAACAGAGCTAAAGACTTAAAGCTTTTATCAACTAGGTAATAAAAGTAGACAAACGAATACTCTAAAAATATTTAAAATATATTTGAATCTTTTTGAATAAAGTATAGAACTCTAAAAATATTGATTACTTTTATAACATGAAAATTAAACATATAGGCAGTAATGCGAGTAATATTTAGTACAAGATAGTATGTGAAATTACTATTTTTTCATATCAAAATTAATTTTTTTTCTCCTTTTCTCAGTTAATAGTGGGATATAAAATTGACTGGGAAAAAATTACAAATTATAATAATTATATATTTTTCATATTTAAGTAAAATAATTTTATTTAAAACAAACGACAATTATTGTCTTTTTAAACTGAAACACCACTCAGAAGCATTTTATGGTATTAATTATTTATCGTTTCTTTAAAATTTAACAATCCCATCAAGTCCCACACGAGGAGTGAAGAATACACATTGTGCAAAATATATTTGGAATTATTATATGCATATATTAAGTATAAAATATGCTTTTCGAATATTTAGATCTAACTAGATATTGAGTTTTAAATATCCCGACGGCTACACATGATATACAAATTTATGTTATATTATTAATGATAAAATAGTATAATATAGGTAGGTATATCATTTTATTAAACTAAAAAATAAAGTACACTATTGTTCTAAATGATATGAGGATTTTAATATAATAATTTAAATTAAAAATTATGGGTCTCTTATTATATTAATTAATACACTATTTATGTCATGTTCAAAATGTCCATTGAAAATTTATTTACCTAGTAATTAAATAGTAATTATGATCTTTTATCTTTACGAATTTTTACAATACATGATAATACATTATTTTTACTTATACGTTGTTATTTTCAATTGAAATAACGAAGTACTGAAATCATTATAGTCTTGTAATGACGAATATCATGTAAATTAATGTAAATAATATTTTTTATAAATGATTAAATAATTCTTATCAAAAAACGAAGTGAGATATGTAATATTATCAAAACATTAAATTAAATAGTATGGTACAATTATTTTGGAAACTATTAAATATTATGAGATTAACGGAAATAAAATAGTAAAACATCAACATTTTCACAAAAATAAAATCTATGAAATCTTAGTATTTTTCAATAACAATTAAATAAAAAATACTTATTTTTATTTATTTACCAAAATATTACTTTAAACTTAAACAAACACATGCATTAGTTTTAGTCCTTGTTTCAGAGAATCTTATATAACAAAAAAAAAAAATCGTTATCATTATCTAAAAAGATATCACAATATGAAATTCCTAATGGAAAACCCTGTAATCGACAGTATCTATAGAGTTAATCATCTATAGAGCTACTGGTTTTTAACATAATATGATAATATAACGTGTATTGTAAATACGATTTACATCGAATATTAAGTTGATGCAAACGAAATCAAACTATATGGGAGACCAACTGAATAGTCACGCAAGTACTTGACCGAAACGCGAGTTCTGGCGTCAATCGAAATGCATTGACGTGAAAAACAATTTGGGATATTCCCGTCAGTTTTCGATCCGAGCTCATTGTCCGTTTCGATTTTCGAGGTGTAATAATAAAAAAAAAAACCTAATAATAATAATAATAAAGTGATGGTCAACACTTAACGCACGTTCAGTCCGCAGGAAAAAAAAAATACACGTGTCAACTCATAAAAGGACGCCCCCGTAGTGTTTGAAAAACAGAAAATTCGTAATAGGATGGCCAGTCAACGGAATTGAATGGGAAAAACGTGAAGAAATAACGATGATCGGTATGCGGTGTAAACGTAGACGCAGCAAAATCGTCTTACTGTGGTGAATTGGCGTACGTAAAAAGCGATCCTTTTATTTTTTTGTCGCTCCCGTTGTATATGAGAAAAGAAAAAAAAAAAATACGCAAACCGAATCGGAGAGATTTTAATCTGGAGTCCTTGGCTTTCATTACTGCGGAGTTAGTGTTTAATGGCACCTATTCCGTGAGAAAAAAAAAAATCTCTCCACCGGAATCGTATACCGTCGGGGTTTCCACGCGATAGACTGTCATTCAAACAATTTAGATCCACATAAACGGAGACTTTTAAATTATTATTTTAATCAGTCGATTGCGTGATTGGAGATCACGTATACGTGATACTCTACCGTCCGAAACGTATAAAAATTATTTGAGTTTAAGAAACCTTTTGGGACAAACACTGATATATTTTTTAGTCATAATATCTGAATCGTAGTGAATTTTTTTTCTTTTTTTAATCACAATAATATCATACTTGTTAAAATACTGATAATATTTTCAGATTGAACAAGTTAAATACAGGATTTGAAGACATCCTTTTGATTAAAATTGATTTAATTATAACAACGATCGGTGCTTAATAGGTACCAAAAAAGTTGAAGCATGAAGTAACATCTTTATTATAATATTGTAACTGTTGTAATGTCATAAAACTTTGATTTTTATAAGAAATTATTGTTTTAATCACATAACATTTACCCATATTTTTTTTTTTTGTTCAGTTTCATTCAAGTATTGTACATTTGTATTTATTAATATATGTAATTTCATAGGTACAAATCCCTCCTAGGTCTCATCCATAAGCTTGAGTCTTGGAGATATCATCATTTAAATTCATAGTGTTATATCTATTAATAATATATATTTAGAATGGAACTTTATTCAATTAATAAATGATAAAATAATTTATAAGGAACATTTCGCGATATATTTTGAGACAATATTCAACTACGTAATTTACGAATCCGTGTTAATATTTTCCGTCACGTTGTCGGTGTCTCTGAAAATGTCCAATATTTTATGCGTTATCAAGTTTTTTTTATTAAAATGCACAAACCGACTGCAGTTTTCCGCAGTATCCACGCAACGTCTTAATGACATCGTAAACAATCGACATAAAATAATAATAATATTAATAACATTATATATATATATACATATTTCTATTAACAATAGTTTCGAACCGATCAAAATGAATAATTTATTAATTATTATTCGAGATTAATATTTAATTTTTTGGAGCCAATCATGACCAAATGAATAATTATGAATATTAATTTTACACGCACCCTAATCCAATATTACCCAATCGTCGTTTTTTTTTTTTTTTTTTTTACAGCACAAAAATAAAACGCTTTTTGTTATTAATACTTTATAAATACTGACATGAATGTAAATATATGCATATGCATATAAACGTTAAACATATATTTATTTTTCACAATAATCTCTGCGGTTAGGTTATAGTATAATGTATACGAATCAGTCAATTTAAAATGGCATTATATATACATATATTACCCAATAAATTGCACGTTTATAAATTTTATTTATTTTTTTAGACTTCCAGTCGCGTGCACCAAACGTTTTTCCTTTATTTGGGCTACATACCGTAATAAAACGTTTTTATAATATATTAAGTTATTGTTAACCGTGGATTTAAACTTCAAGTCTTTGTGATATACGAGCAGCCCACACACATGCGTATAAATTTTAACGGTGACTTTACACGAAGGCGAAAAAAAAAATATCGACCAAAGCATGTGTGTCGTTAAGCAAACGAGAATAAAGGAATAATCTTCAATATCGAGCGCACCAATGACTTAAGTTTATCCCACTTTTTTTTTCTTCTCTTTATAATGTGTTCTTATCAAAAGCGTTTCTAATAATATAGTGTGGTTCACTGTGTGGCGCGTGTGCGTCGTGCAATATTAGCTGTTTCGATTAAAATATATGGAAAACCGTAAATTATTTCTCTTTATTCCGCGACATTTCAACGTGGCAACTGAATCGAAGAAAAACTGTAATGGAAATAGGATATTATAACGATTAAATTATTTTCCTAAGTGAAAGATTTATTCGAAAACGTGCTAAAGACGCTTATGCTAACGTTTTATGGATTTTGTATTACCGTTGTAAACTTTTGTTTGCTCGAAATAATAATATTAGAATGGGCGAGACCATTTTCCTCCAAAAATCAAATTCCACTCTCCACCAATGTCCATTTTCCACCAAAAAAAAAAAATAAAAATAAAAATTCCTTTTTCCTCCAAATTAAAATACCATTCTCCTCCACATTCCATATTCCTCCAAATATTTTTCAATTCATTTATTTTAATATTATCATAAAAAATAATTCATTTTTAATTTTTTGATAGGTATGCAAGGTATGAATTTGTTCAAAAAATGGCCTATAATTACAAAAAATAATTTAATGTAATTTAATAAACGACGTGAAGCAACCGATTATTTTTAAGCACCTATAGATAGCTTCATAGAAATATTTTAATTTATAAATTTATTATTTAACTAAATACACTCAACACTGAAATTATAAATTTGAATTATTATGTAAATAAAAGATTTAAAAAAATTAGCAATACCCAAATTTTTATTTTTAAGTAGATAGCTACTTCTAGAAGCAATGTATTTGATTTGGAGGAAAATGGAATAGACATTTATTTGGAGGAAAATGGAATTGAAGGAAAACAGACACTGAAAGATTATGGACTTTGATTTTTGGAGGAAAATGGTTACGGCCATTAAAACGTTTTCACCGTTTCCAATATTTCAGGTGTTTGTTATTGCGTGATAATTATATTTGTCAGTTATTGATTCTTCCCAAAATTAAGAAGAAAAAATTGTATTTACCTCAATTAAAAGAAGAAAAACCAAATAAAAGTGTGTTCATCACTTTAAGATTAAATTTATAGTATAAATAACTGATAGTTTTCATATTCTTTATCAATAACCATAAATTATTAAACCGTCAAATATGGAGTTCAGTACTATTACAAAAAATTCGTGTCAGTACTATAAATGATACACTTATAACCCTTTCAGTTAATCTTGGCCAAAAGGTGACGTCACAGGTAACGGATTCTCAAGATCAAAAATCATTGTAGCCATTTTCGAATGAAAGAAATCAGTTTGTAGATATCAATTTTATCAATAAAAAATTATCGAAATTCAGTAAACAGTACTGCCGTAGATTTATTTTAATATAATTAAGTAGATATTACATTAGGCCATGCGATTATTTTTTTTTCAGTATAATTTATTTTTTGAAACCCTGATACCACTAATATTTTTGTAGTCATAGATTTAAAATTAAATTTCGTTCTGAATAATAATCCAATAACTCCTATTTAAAAATATTATAATACATATTTGTATAAATAATTTTTTGCGTAATATTATTAACTAATTATCTACTAATTTGGTAAAAAAAAAAAAAGGATTGCATGAGTATAGGTATCATGGTATTATCAAAATTTAATCAGCATACTCTTTGCCTCTGCGGGCGAAGAACAAAATACAAATAAACAATCTCTAACTTTTTTGCTTTATTCAGTATTCATGAAATATGAACTCAAGTCCAGAATCAAAAAAGAAAGCATGTACTAAAAAGAAAAAAACTATAATTGTGAAAAATGTATTGTATATTATACAATGTTAGGTAATTTGAATAGAGACGCTACGAAAAGAATTTCTGCCAAAGAAAAATGCAGTAAATATGACTGAAATATAAAATAAAAATAGAAACAAGAGAAATTATTATAAATATATTTACTCAATAGTAAAATTTAATTGAATAAAACTATTACGTAAATGATGTTTTTACAGACAAAAAATTGAGATTAATTTTTCAGGCACATTTGGTATACGTTTTGTATACTGATTGAGGAAATTCTGAAATTTCGCATGACTTTTTTAACTAGTCTTGAAGTTTGATATGGTTTCAAAATGTTATTTTTTCATTATTCGTATCAAAGCTCGTTAAAATTACTAATTAATTTAATTAATTTTTATATGAATCAGTAGAAAAATGCAAAAAAATTAGAAAAATATGTATTATTCACTTCTAGAAGGATGATTACGGGTGTGTTCAATTTTGAAGAAACGTTGAATAATTTATTAAAAAAAAAAAAAAAAAAAAAAAAAACGATTCTGATCAGATATTCAGTGTTATATTTTTCAACCTTTGTGTATCGCAGAATAAGCCCAAATGTCTTGAAAGGTTTACTAAGCGACACAAAAAATACACGTCATATTTTTGACGCAATTTACAAAAATGAATGTTTAAAAATATTAGTTTGAAGATAAAAACTATTGAAAACTTCGAAAAGTAACCACTCAAAAGTACCATCTAGAGGTAAATATTATTGTGATTCAAAAAGTTGAAACTTTTGGACAAGTATTACCATACGAAATAGTGTTTTTACTGAAACAAAATAAACATCATTGTGAAAATAAGTTCTAGTCACTATGATCAGTCATCAACGAACAACGTTGTTATGTCAATAATTAAATCAAACCTACGGCCTCTTAATATGTGCACAAAGTGTATTCATTTGATTTCACCGTGTTGGAAATTCGGTACCACGTATGGCACGAGAGGAAATCGTTCCCACGAAATGCGAATATGTAAATAGGTTGTACTCTGGAAATCACTGTGCAATTATTTAAATACAGTAAATATATTATTCGAATCCTTTTGTGAATCGATTTCGTCGGAATACTCTTTCCGTGGAATATTATATATTATAATCTGGAGAGCGAAAAATGATAACTTCGTGTTATATGTAATGTTCGGTATGAGATAGAATGTCTCTAAGGGAGTAAACCCTCGGAATTTCACTTGAAAACGGTAAATTTAAATTTAAATACCTGTTCACGTTTCTTTGTACACGACGCGTACGCATACACATGTCTAAACTTTTCCCTACTTTGAACGATGTAATACAACACACTTTGACCTTATACGTTTTAATTAATAAATAAATTAAAAATAAACGAGTTTCGTATAGTTAGACAAAGCGAAATATTTATTGGATAGCACGTCTTGGTAAAAATTTTGCTTATTAAACCCTGGATCACTTTTGTTAGTTTATTAAACTGAAATAACAAAGGAAAAAAAAAATTGTTTTTCACCCGTTATAATAAAAGTATAAATAAATAATAACTATAACAGGTATATAATAATATTATTATTATTATGGACTTCTATGCTATATATTATGGCGTATAAATATTACACTCGGCAATAAAATTAAAAGAATCGCACGTACTCCCCAGAGATCCATTAGAATTCAAATAGCCTTAATGCATATTATTCGCACACATACACGGCGAATTCATCCGTTCTCCGTGTTTATTAAAGTAAACACAGGATTATGTTAATGCGAATAGCCGATGAAAATGTTCTTCGGTCTGATACTTATGTACCTATACGATTTATGCACTGTTTGTCCCGAAAAACACCTATTTGCTTATTTTTTATTTATTTATTACTGCCCTGTGCATAGTGTATACCGAACGGATTTAAATAATTTTCATTAATTCAAAATAGGTTCTATTATTCTTCGCGTTCACTGCGTATAATGAACGTGCCATTATAATAAAGCTGCTCGGTGTTTCAGCATTATATTATTATGTGCCAGTGGAGGATAAAAGTAAAAAATGAATAAAAAAATAAATAAATAAATAAATAAAAAATAAAACAAAAATAATTACCGTGCGTGTGTTATGATATAATATTATATCGTACACGGCCCTTAACAACGGGTGGGGGGAGGGGGGGACAAGTCGGATTCATTTTGCTCTCCGCGTACACGCATAAGCGGCTTAAACGCGCAGGAGTCGCGCGTATTCAGAAATAAATTCTACAAAACAAACTGCGCGTTTTACCAAAAGTATTTAAATCACGTCCTCCGTGCTACAGTAAACGTCGCTAGCGCCAGCGTTGTGTGAGTACGCGCAGGCGCCGTAAAACAATAATGATAAAATAATAATATATGGGACAGAATTGGCGCCGGTAATACACGGGCAATAATGGGAAATTTATGTTTTTAAATAAGCCGCGTAATAAACCATCTTTAAGCGCCTTCGCCGCCGTAAAAATCACATAAAACAAACAATTTAGCTCGTTCATCGACAACGTTTTGACGCGATTTCATAATGTGTTCCACGTACCAACGTAGGGAACGCGAATCTCTTGGCCCAGTGAAGCATGTAATATTATACGTGTATATGAGCGCGCGCACACACTTACCGCACAAAGTATTATCATTATTATATAAATTACGAGCACGAAGATTTTTGTTTCTCGGGTTTCATTAACCGCAATCGGGGTGATAAACTTCTTCCCGGGCGGCGACGTCACGGGATATTAGTGTTTTCGGCGGGAAAAACTACGTATATACGTGTCTACCCACCGTCTACGCGCCTTCTCGTCCTAACCGCCACGTGGGTGGTCTAAACGCGATATTGAACGTATAAATTTCACGTTTAATTTTCGTCAGTTGTCGTGGTACTTAGGTGTCGCACGAGGTTGCCGTCCGGGGCGCACCCCTCGAACCCGAGCACGAAAATTCGATACCACTCTTTCGCCCGAAACGTAAATGGTAAAACAAAAAAAATATATATATATAAGTATAGAACATCACGGGAAAAAATTACGAATAAAAAGGTTCGTTCGAGCTGCCTCGTGGGGCGGCTAGGGACGATCGTGCGTGGATGCGTTTAAACCTCGAGTCCATCAGTTAATTTCCCTAATTTGTCCCCGAGGGTACCGTTTCGGTCGAGTGTATTCGGTTACCCCGCGCGTACACCGTAGTCCGGATGATTTCGTTTTTAGTATCTCGATTTGAAAAAAAAAAACAAAAAACCACTCAATACAAATGAAACTTTTTTTATTTATATATTTGTTTTTTTTTTTCGCTCTCTACCCAGTGATTCATATCTGACGCGTTTACCTTTTTTCCTCTTCCTTTCTCTCGCATATACCCCGGTCTCGGGCCCTCGGGAGAACGCATCGACTTTTGTATAATCCGTCTTATTTTCCAAGAGTCCCACGACGCTCGACTCCCTCCTCGCGAGAGATCTTCCCCCACCACCACCACCACCACCCCAGCTGCCATCTACCGATGCACCCTTCCCCACTACCCGGCGAAATCGTCCGAGGGACCCCACGCCGTCACCGGTCAAATGTGCGCGCTTATTTTCATTTAAGAGGCTTATACCGCGGCTTTCTTTTTGTTTCCGACCGAGAGAAAATCCACGTTCCGTGTGACGCGGTTACGTGCCGAAAAACTAGTCTCCCTCTGGTATATCGGACGGGTGTGGGTGTGTGTGTGTGTAACGGTCGGTGGAGCGGGATACCACAAAACACGGAAAACAATAACGAAAACAATTTTCGGTCGGGTAGGTATACACACAACGCAGTGTATTAAAACATTGTGCGCGCAACTAGCGCCACAGTCCCCGAATCAAACGTTAAAACTTTTCCGGCTCGGAATAATATTTAATATTTTCTCGGCGGATTATCGGCTAAATAACTCTAATTTAATTAAAACAGGATTTCTTGTTTTACCGCTAAGATTGAAAAATATGATTTGCATAATAAGCCCCGCGTCGAGAAAACGGTTAAACTCGATTTTCACCCGCCTCGCTAAAACATACGTTAATTTGATCCCAGTAATACTGCTCCGTCGCGTCATCGCCGACATCGTATAATCATTATTTTTACTTATTTATTATTATTATTATTATTATTATTTTGTTATTATTCCATTTGACCGATTCAACTGCAGCTCGGTTGAAATTTTATACTCTGATTATAACAATAAAAATAATAATTATTATTATTGTTTCTGAATGCTTCGGAGGGGAGAACGGATTTGATAGTAATAATAATGAAAAATAAAAAAATACAGACGTCAGAAATTGTATTACAATTAGTCATCTCGAATTCAGAACGAAATAATGTTTTTCTTTTTATTAATTCGCTGATTGACTATTTAAAAGAGAAAAAACAATTTTTTCTTATTTTCACAAATAAGTGAAGTTGGCAAACTGACGATTGAAATAAATATAAGAATGTAGTAATTGTGTTTCTCCATAAACATTTGGCATTTCCAGAACATTTGAATATTATACATTTTTGTTTGAACCCAGATTCACGTTGATATGAGGATAAAATTTAAACACATATTTGAAATAGTTTATAGGTGGCGAACATGTTGTAAGGCGTCATTTTTATTAGTCACAATGCAGAACGTTTTATGTGCGGTTACTTGATTCAACTATCACATGGAATTCCAGTTACGAATCGTAGAATTATTTTAAAAAGTCACAAAAACATTAAAATAAAACAAAAATCTTCAAATGAATAATACAAACATTCAAAGAAGTGATATATTTCTTTAATAAAATTAATCAAATTATGTGTACAACAATCTCTAAACATCCAATTCATTTGTGGAAAAAAATAAATCACCGAGTTAAATTTGTAGAATTCACGAAGTCGACAGAAAATAAGTTACAAAGTAATCTACTTCACTGCATTTGAATAATAAAAAAAAAAAAGTGGGTACCAAAAATGTTTTTAATGATATCTAGCCTAGAGGATTTTAAACTGTATGTCATCGGGAGTGTTGGTAAAGGGGACCACGGAACAGAAATGGAGAGGGAAATATTTATACAAATATAATATTACAATAATAGCGAGAATTACGGCATCGTGAATTATCATGAGAATCAAGTTAAAACGCGTTAATTATTATAAAGTAAATATACTAATCTGGGTCTGAAACTTTGATGATTTTATAGATTTCGGTTTCATTTACAGTTCTTGAATAGTCAAGAATTTTGGTTCAGATTATTTAAATATTAAGAAATGAAAATTGATTATAACAGTTTTGATAATTGAAATTTTAATTTATATTATATATTGATTTTACCACTGTGGTCATTTGGGGTTTTTATCGTCACTATACGTGTGTTTTCATTTTATTTTAATGGGTTTTGGTTCTATGAAATAATAAGGATCAAGTCCCTTACAATGTTTACTATAATAAATACATAATATGATCATTAGTAATCCGAAAGCTTCCTAAACTTTGCAAAGAAATAAAGGAACCATGGTTTGACAAAGTTTCTTTTAATTTTGCCACGATTAACTTTTATTCTATAATTTGCGCATGCATGTGGTAGGGGATTGCGCCGAATAAATAATATATAAATGTTTTTAAATACAAACATCTAAATAGAGAGAGAGTGAGAGGAGGTAGGGGGGAAGGAGAAAGAGGAGGAAAAGAGAGAACGAATGAATATTTTGAAACACTAGGAATCGCATGCCAATTAGGGTAGCGAATCGTGCGTTTACTGCCATAGAAATATGTTTGATCCAACGATATAGTTGTGAATGCCCAAGCAAGACGCGTGTCCTATGATACTCGAGTCTTTCTTGGCACCACGTGATGACTTCGTTTAAAGTTTATATCTTTTACCATGCAGAGTATATTATTCACACAATATTCGCCATGGCTTTGTGGTTGAAATCACGATGACAACAATCATTATTATCATAACATGGAGTACCGAACATATAATATTATTTTTGCGACAGAATGGAATTTCCGAAATATATTAGAGTGTAGTTGCTGGATATTGTTATAAAACATGGCATTTTCACCAATATTTTCATTGGGCAACAAAATGATTTCATTAAATATTTCACTATAGTTTTAAATTAAGAGCAATATCGTCTAACATATTTAATCGAACAACTGACCACGTATATTGTGTACACAGACACATTCTTAGAGCAAAATTTTTCAAAAGCAAATAAATTTTTTACACATATTTTGCAATTATCACCTTTACCAAAAGTTTTCCTCTGGAAAGATCGTCATTTTCAGACTCCTCCCTCCAATGTGACCCTGAGTACTTAATATGCATTTTAAAATGTAACGCGTTCCCATCCCTTGAGATTTTACATGCGTTCCGAATAATTTTCAAACCTTTTCTGGTAAGACCGCCTAAGTCAACGGTGCCTGTGGACAATCACTAGACGCCGGCAATTAAAAATCTATCGCGGCTTATCCTCCTCCGTCTCCTCTCGTTTCAATAATGATTATTCGGCACTCGACACACAGCCTAACGTGGTTTTAATAATGCTCTCTAGCACCCGCCGACATTTTTACGGTCAATGTCGTCTGCAACCTTAGTTTTTGCCCGGTTTTTTTCACGGCGCGTTCTACTTCCCTCCCTCGTCGTCGTCGTTCTCCTTCTTCATTTCGCACGACCCTCAGTGGTAGTGTTTAATTTCGGTTTTCCCCGATGATGATACGGGGAGGGGGCGGACAACGATATACTCGCAAAAAGTTTCACGAAACGCTTTCCGGGGACGAAAAGCTGCAGCGGTACCAGAGCAGTATCGCAAATTACAAACAAATTAGAATTTTTTATTGTTTTTTCACCAAAATTCACCCGAAGTTATATCATCTTCCGTACAGAATATACGACTCGGAACGATTGTCGCACTCGCGATAATGTAAAAACAACAACAAAGATTACAAAAATTACTATTCACTGAAATTTCTACTCCCTCTGCAGTCGATATGTGTATGCAAACTTTAGCTGTACTCGGGCGAAAAATATTTAAGCCATCCTTATAAAAGTAATTGAAACATAATTAATTTTGAATTTTTTTAATAAAATAAATGTAAATTTAAAAAAGCGGACATACTTCGCACGATGGGTGTATTTCGCACGACGGGTGGTATTCTCTTGACGGGCGTATTAAATTTTAACGAAACGATAAATCATTTCTTCAGTAAAACGGTTCTGAACGAAGGAAGTTAATAATATCAGAAAAAAAAATGCAAAAATTCGGAGTGCCGGGTTGGAATCGAGCCTGGTGACAGCACCAGGCCGGTTCCATTACCACTAGGCCGCAACACATAACTTGACTGTGTAGGTGAATTAGTAGGTATGTAGTATAATAACTGAAAATATTGAATTTTCAAAATAAAATAAAATAGTTAGAAAACTATTGTTACACGTGGATATTATTTCACACTATCATCGTAATCATCGTCAAAAAAAACACATTATGGCAATAAGGAAAATATCAACCTTCTTGGAATGATTACAAAACTACAAAAGGAAAAAAAACGGTCAGTATTGTTCGAATACTGATAATGAGACAAAATGGATAGTGTGTGTCGTTCATCGAACTAAAAACGTGCGAACTATACCGTACACTGTATATGGACATTTAAAACCGTAGTGTGTTATACATATATAGAGTATGTTAACCTTTATAAACACTGAATAGTATGTCACTATTAATAAATATGAAACACGAATCCTTTTGTAAAATTATCGGCATAGTTTATATAATAGTAATATAAAGTTTACATAATTATATATAA
>JAIPRM010002479.1:15407-30249 GCA_025469315.1 Stegophylla sp. TES_Ste_2020 | reverse complement strand
ATTACAAAGCCAGTTATCAATACATTTAAGATCATCTTCAATGTATCTTAGAACTTCATTCCAGGTATTACCTATACAAATTAATACAGTGTCATCAGCGTAACATATTATATGGCTTTTTAGATTTAATAATTTAATGTTGTTTAATTGAATATTGAATAGAACCGGCGATAGTGTTGTACCTTGTGGTACACCGCATTTTATTAATTGTTCATCAGAGATACAGTTATTTATTTTTACCAATTGTTTCCTATTTTTCAAATAAGAATCAAATAGAGATAAAGCATTGCTGGTTATACCTATTTCTTGCATTTTATATAAAAGTTTATCATGTTTTACGGTATCGAAAGCTTTGGCAAGATCTAAATAAATTGTTGCACATTTTTTATTTTCTTCAAGTGCAGTGTGGATAAATTTTGTCACATGAGCAATTGCTTGGTCAGTACTTTTATTAGGTCTAAAACCAAACTGATTTTTAAAAAGTATATTATTCGATTCTAAATAAAATATTAATCTTGTTTTTATGATTTTTTTCAAATATTTTAGCTATATTTGATATAACCGATATAGGTCGAAAATTATTAATAGAAGACATAGGGCCTTTTTTATGTATAGGTGTTATTAATGCTACTTTAAATGCATCTGGTACTTTATTTTCGGATAAACATAGGTTAAAAATATTGCTATAGCACAATTTAGATTTTCAACAGTTAAAAGATTATGTAAGTTGTACTATAACTTATATAAATATTATAATAATTTGAATAGGTATAAGTACTATTGTAGTATTATACGACTAAATAAATATAGAAGTAAGTATAATATACTACGGCAGTGGCTGACAGGAATTTTTGGTGTTTATAATGCTCATAATTTAATCTTATAATACCTAATTGATATTATATAGACTTAACCACTGGCAATTTTAACTTTGCAATTCGAAATTTAGGCTTTGGAACTCAAAATTTTGAACTAAGCTTTTATTTTTGTTTTACCAATATGTATATGGATAATACAAATTATCAATTGACAAACTCAGAATTTCGAGTGATCAAATCGACAATTTTAAGGTGTTAAATAGAAAATTTCTAGTTACGAATTTGAAATTTGAAAAGTTGCAAAGTCAAAATTATCAAAAAATTTTCTTTTGTGGCACTATAATACACTTTTGTAGTAGATAAAAGGTAGCTACATATTAGATTCTGAGTGAAATGAACATTATATTGGCTTAACAAATCTATGTGTGTGTTTTTTTTTTTTGTGTGTATATAATCACAATGTCAGTTAGAATACAGGTTCAAAAGTTTTGTTCAGTAACTCTATTGATCGGAAATATTGTCTAATTGGTATTTTAAGGTCATTTTTCAAAATGCTCAATACTTTTTCTCAGCTCATGCATAGACTACTCAAAAACCAACAAAAACGTAATAACATGAATTTTCATAAATTTTATTTTATTATTTTTAACATTATTTCAAAAAATAATAAGCTAGAAAGTTGAAACATTCAGCAAATACTAAAAATAAATACGTGCATAGCTCATACAATTTTTAAAAACATTTATCCAATTTTGAGGTAGGTAAGTAAAGAACTTTGAAAATATTGGAAATTTTTCATTTTTGTAAGTTTTTAATTCATACAATTTTAATGTCTAGATACTAAGACTAAAAATTTAATACTAACATATTCATATATATACACCTACAATACTGAAAAAATCTCAAAAATCGTTATTTTTTTTTTTATAACTGTTTAAATTTGGCATTTTGACAGAATTCATTAGTTTTATATAAAATTACACTCTTCAGCGCATACAAAAAAAATTGTTTCAGCCGATCATTATAAAACTTAGTACATAGATGGAAAATTACATTGTGAATATTTTAGTAAAAGAAAATTTTTTACAGATGAATAATTCAAAAATTTACAAGTTATTATTAAAAAAATAATAAAATTGTATGTAAAAATTACTATAAAATATAAATATTAAATGCTAAAAATAATTTACTATAAATAAAAATGGACATGGATCACTTTGTTATTAATAAATGGTATAGGACAATTACTGGACATTTGAAAAAAATAGTAAGTAAATTTTATTTGATTGTATTACTGAAAAATAAAGTCAAAACTATAAATAACTCAAAACCCAAGTATTCCCATAAGAACGCTAAAATGCCAATCACACAAATTACAGTAAGATTGAAGATTTATGAATTTATAAAAATAGATTTTTATTGGTTTTTTTCATTTTAATTAAGGCATTTTACCTCATACGCACACACATACTCACGCAGTCACACAATAATAATTATCGAACACTCAACATTATCAAATGAGATTTTTTTATATATTGTCGTATACGGCGTGACTTGCTTTAGTCGTCCGTAACGGCATACAATACTTTTGAGTCAAGAAAACCGCGGGACCGTCAAACAAGTCACAACGAACACCCTCGAAAAGTCGTACTTTTGTTTACTCTTAAAGAGACCACGATAACGAGCACACACAATAAGAGATAAACGTTCGACTACCTTAGGATTTATTCCAGAAGCTTCTCTAAGGTACTTTTACTCTGGACAACTGACCACGATAACGAGCACTGGAATATCACAGAGTGAGGTTTTCGTTTCTCAATGTTGTATTTTTTCCTTCACTGACCACGATAACGAGCACTATATAAGGATTTTAAATACAACAGTTCTTTACAGTATTATTAAGTTAAATAATTACGCTCGATTAAATTATATATTAAAAGATTACTCTCGTAAATAAAATTAACACTCAGTTTTAAAATATTGAATTTAAATGTTTATTATTTTCTTTTCAACAAAAAATGTTTAAGCTAATCTTAAAAATTGATTTGGGACTTTATGTCTCAAATAATACAATTGACAAAATAAAATGTCTCTGGCTAACTGCCTTAGACAATGTAAAGTAAAATAAATATCTCCACTGTATTACTTACAGAGATATTTTAAAGTCAGCTTTCCGCCGAAATGAGTCCTACACCAGAACTGACGAACCCGTCGTCTTTTCGAATAGACGGTAGCTTCGTTCGATTCCGATGACGACCCCTTTCTTTGGCATTTTTACATTATCAAAAATATTTTATTTAAAACTATTTGAGCGCTTCTATAGTAGTAGCTACTCAGGATTCCTAGAAGATTATATTTTTTTTTGTTTCCGCTCATTTGCCTCATCAACACTTAATCCTAATATTCCCACAGGCCTAAAATTTACTTACTATGCTAAAATAATTCTATGGGCATTGTCTACGCATATATATACATATATCCGCATACACACACACACACACACACACACACACACATATATATATATATATTTATTTATATATACTCCCCATAATACAACAATATATAAGCTAATCAATAATTTTTATTATTGTATAATAATTGAAATTCCGCTCAGAATCGTTTTATTGAAGAAATGTAATATACAAATTTGCTTAATTTATGTCAGCAGTGAGTGTATAGAGTGTGTGTTTATATTACGTGAAAGTGAATATTTCGTTCACAGAAAACCGACTTTTATTTACAGCTACAATTTTTTTTTCAAAAATAAACAAGGGCGAAAGGGCTTCTGATAATTGTGGCCCCATATGGATTTTTCCCACTCTCCGCCATGACCGTCTATCACTGTATGCTGCTTACAGTCATGATGATGTATATATCTGGCCATCTATGCGTAGTAAAACGTTGGCGGCAATGGTTGTGTGCAATGTTTAACAGAGGGCGGTGGTATTATAGTGTGTAGAATATTCTGGCCGGTTACAAATCATTTAATCAAATACAATTTTTTTGAAAATAATTTATAGACTTAGTTACATTGAAATTGTCTTTACATATTTTTCTGTGGATTAAACGGTTCCCTTTCTTTCGATAAATTAGGAACATAACATTTTGTAAATGGAATAATTCGTTAATTGTTATTAGTTCTTCATTAATATATACTAGTCAGTTTAAAATATCTAAAAAGAAAAAGAAATTATAAACCGACTGAGAATATAACACCGTATAAACCGTCTTACACATGAACTTACGCAAAACCAACTACCAACCAAGTGCACTTCGTTTGGAGTGGTACAATCAGTGAAATACAGTGATAAAATTCAGATGAAAAAAATTAATTTATTAAGCAAATACAGAAAAAAAAAAATTTTTAATACTAAGTTCGATGGTACAAGTGACTTAGCACTACTGAATGTCATTTTTATTTTTGCATTCAATTGTAGTTTATCATGCTAACACTTATTTTGTTATCAACAATAATATTATTGGTCTTGGTCTATGATGTGGGTTGTACAAATTATCAAACAAACTTATAGTTATACATTTCAAAAATGAGATTTAACCAAGTTAATTCAATCATCAGTCCATTGTGTGGCATGAATGCATGATGCAATGGCGGCTATTGAATTCTAAATTATAGTACATACATTAACTTTACTGCGCTATTACTTTTACCTGATTACGTAGAATATGTAATACAATTTAAGAAGACGTCAATATCCGTTTCATTAACTGCGTATGCCCGTAATTTCTAGCAAAAACGTTCAACTCAGAACTTGTATTTTGGCGTTCAAGTTAAAGTTTATAGTTTAATTACCTGTTAGCGCAAATTTAAAGAAAACAAACATAAACCCTGAAACTTCTGAAACTTTATTGCCGAATAAAAGATTCTACCAGTGGCATGCCGAATATAGATAGGCCTAAATGAAGCCCAGGCATCAAGTTAAAAAGGGGTAGGTAGTCGGATAATGTATTTAAATCATATAATATGTGATTTATTATATTAGGGCGGGGAAATTTTTAGAGTTATGAGTAAGAAGTGTAATAATTAGGTTAAAATTAACAGGTAAACCTAAGTTCTTTTGACTTAATTTTACTTGAGTTTCAGAATGTGAGTCCTATGCATAGTGTTTTTGCTATATTTTCCATAAAATATAAACAGAGACAGCAAAACCTGCGATATCTTTTTGAAATATTAATATTATATTTCAAAAAAAAATAAAAATATTTTTTTCAAAAGCAACAGAAAATTGTTTTTTGAACATCATTTAAAGCAGAGATTGGAAATTATTTTAACTTTGAGGGCCTTATTTATTTTACCACAATTTATAAAAAAAAAATATTCATATTATAATTACTATTGATAATTTTACTGCTTAAAAATCATAACACGAGTATAAATGTCGATCAATTTAAAGTTTATTTTCTGTTAAAATTGTTCCGATTTCTTCTACAAAACTTAATCATTTATTAATTTGTTAGGATTAACTTTATAATCACCATTACCTGTTTTTCCATTTCATTTTTTTTTTTTTTTTTAATTTCCGGGAAATTTTATTTAATCTGAGTGTTTCTACATTGCCCAAGCTTTAAGTATAAAACACCAAAATTCAAAATATTATTATAGAAAATTTTGTTTTTAAAATATTTTCTTAAATAGGTTTTAGGACTTAGGTAATTTCCGTCGTTTTTTTATTTATTATAATTAGAGATTTAAGTACATGAATTCAATTTTTTTTTATTTTTGTAAAATTTATTTCAAATACATAATTTGTTTCACGTAATAGATACTCAAAATTCAAAACTTTTATCTCGCACTCTTCTATAAATTTTTCATAATTTTTTCATTTTTAAAGAATCATTTATCATATTCAGATAATTTTGTTAATTATTATTCATGTTTGAAGAAACGACATAATCATCAACAAATGCATTTTTGGATTCCTTTTGGTTACTTTTTAACCATTATTTCATACACCTTAAGGCAATTTACTCTGGACCCTATTCATAATCAATAATGCCTGTGTACATACATATTCTATGCCTATATTATGCATACAGCAACATAATTTATTGTGAAAATTGCCTAATTTGGTTAAACTCAAAAATGAAAAAACTACTATAAAATTGAATGCAACTAAAAGCTTTTAAAAATGATTATTAAAGATCACAATATCATTTTGTAGTTTGCTTTCTTTCATTTTTAAACTATTGCCGACATCGTTTATGACTACTAGAAATGGATTCTAATTTTATTTATTTGACATATAATTACTAAATTTGCATTTATCGGACAACTCAAAGGTTATGGATTCATTATACATGAAATCATTTTTGAATCGTGAAAGAATTGAAAATATGTTTTTCAAATTCGATTCACGGACTGCAGATTGCCTATCTCCAACAAAATTATAAGGATTAACATTTATTTTATGAAATAAAAATTAGTAATAATAAGGGAAAACAAAATCCGTTTATTTTTTTTTTAGAGAACGATCAAACTAAGATATGAAAAATATAAACAAATGTAGTATAATATACGCACGAATAAAATCATGTATAGTGCAAGTGCATAACGATATTTTTATTTTCATATGCATTATGTTAACACTCAAATTCATAGTAAAAAGTTTCACTTTTTATTTTACAATTTTAAGTCAAACCATTGCTGTCAATAAGAGATGATAAAAAAATCACGAATTATTATTGGTCCTGGTAAACGATTCAGAAACGTTACCGATAATTGTTTGTACTTGAGGCGTCGTCGATTTCATAGTGGCCGTTTGAAATTGAATAGACCTTTCACGCGTGTTGGAATCGTCGCCGGATTTATGATTGTTTAACATATTATTTGGCAAGAACTTCCTCTTTTCTAATTAGAACAAAAATAAATAAAGTACCATTATATTACCATTATCATTATAAAATAAAATTTTAAAATCCAAAATCGCATAAAAATAAACAATGTATGAAAATAAAATTATTATAATAAATAATTAGAAGACATTATTTAATTTTAAACGAATACACAACTTGTTTTCACGTGCATTGAAATCGAAAATCACAGGTAATTATTATTAATTTGAAGTTCGTAGTACGGAGGTTGAATGATTTTGTATATTATTTAATAAAAATAGTTTGCAGATTTATAGTAAACACACTGGTTTTTAAAATTTGCACAGAATTTCCCAATTTTTCTTTTTTTTTTTTTTGCTTTATATCACAGCAGACATCATTTCAATTGTTGTTGGGCACGCTTTTGTGGGCCTAAATTTTAGATTCTGAGCACAACAAAGAAGCTTATGATTTAACAATGATGTTTCCCCCCTTTATGAATAATTTTTCGTATATGTTTTAATATACGGTTTTTTCGTACTAAGGTTTTCGGCATATTTCACTATTTTTACACATACAGAAATAAAAAATGATGCATCGTTGCAAAATCAATATTAAATACTGAAGATAATGATTAACGTTTATAATCGTAACTGCGCAAAAGAATAATTGAATTTACAAAGAGTAGAAATGGGATTAGCTTGTTCAAAAATTCACCTATTTACAATTATTAACACATACGTAATTTATTAATATTTTCGTCATCTTTTACCTGGATATTCATGATTGGCGATGTTTGCGAACCCGTGTTCACGCCTGACTCTTTGCAACGCCATCACTATTCCCTCGGTGGAGGGCACCTCAGTTTTGTTACCCGCGTGTGGGTTCCAGATAAATACGTAGTACGCCGATAGAGTGCCTGCCACAGCACTTACGGAGATCAAATAAGCGATTACAGTCAAGATCCGTATGATTTTTATCTTAAACAGTATAAAAATCGAGTAAAATGAGCACGGTCTTAAAAACGAGACAGCTAAAACTTTTTTTCTTCTAGATTTATTCGTATTTTAAATAACTCAAACATTCTGAACGAAATAATTACATTGATTATTTTTAACTATTCAACAACTAGTAAGACGTCTTAATTGATAACATTTTGGCAGGGACGGAGAAAACTCGAAAAAGAAAATCTAACACAGTTCAAATTAAATTCTGAAAAGTTAATCGAATCGACGAGACAATTTTCACTTGCGATTTTGGGTTGATTCCGATTTTATTATTACATGAATAAAAGGTATATTATTAATTTTAATATCGTGAAAATATCAATATCATTAATTTTTATGTTCACAAAATATACTACTTTATCATGATTATCAACCAAGTTTGTTTAAGTTGACTAACGCACATCGATAGTCTAAAACTGAATAAACGTAGCAACCAATCTTGAATTTCGAGGGGATATTTAAATATATTTTTATTAATATCAAAATTTGTTATGTTTTTTTTGGTGCATCATTATTAGTAATCAATAATGAAAGAAAAATTTAAACAAAAAATAGAAATTTGAAATTGCTTTCTTGGTATTTTAGAAATTGGTTGTTATGTTCTTTTATTACTAGACCCTCGATATATTACTCTAGAATTAACAATTTTGATTGTGATTCTATTGGCCAATTAAATCTAATAGATTAGCATTTTAGATTCTGAGCGATAGCAAAGAATGTATTGGTTTTACAAATCGAAGTGTTTTTTTTTTCTTTTTCGTATGTATGGAAGCACGATTTCGAGTAGAGATATTGGTCCAAAAATTTCGATCATACATTTATCTAACTCTATACATCGGAAATGTTGTCAAGTTGGTAATTTTGGAAGGTCATTTGTCCAAATTCTCAATACTAACCAATACGCAAGCCTAGACTACCCAAAAATTAACAAAAAACGCAAAAAAAACGGTATAACCCAAATTTTCGTAAATTCCATATTTTACATAATTTCCAAAATAATAGAGCTAGAGACTTGAAACTTTTACCAACTACTAAGTTACGTACATTGTTCATAAAAATTTCAAAGACATTTGACCAATTTTGAGGTAAGTACGGAATTTTGAAAATTTCAGAAATTACTCGTTCTTTGTTAGTCTTTAATTCATACAATTTTAATGGATAGATATTAAAAGCTGAAAATTTAATAAAAACATATTTATGTATACATATAAATAGTTGGTTATACAACCAACGGTACTAAAAGAATCTCGAAAATCGTAAGTCAACTTTTTTTTTATAACCGTTGTAAGTTAGTATTTTGACGGAGTACATTAGAAAATTACACATTTAAACGCATAAAAATAAATAAATAAATAAATAAATTGGTTCAATCGATCTTTATGAAACTTCGTACGTATATGAAGAATTACATTGCGAATATTTTGGTGTAAGAAAATTTTTCACTGACGAAAAAATTAAAAATTTTATGTACAGAAAAATTAATATAAATAAAAATAAATATTGATTACTTTGTTATTAATTAATGATAATTAATGATATTGGACTATTTTTATTATTGGACATTTGAAAAAATTTTATGAATTTTATTCGATGTACCTATTATTAGAAAAAAAGTTAATTATATAAAGAGCTCAAAACCCAGGGATTCCCATAAAGAGACAAACTACCAATTACACTAATTACTGAAAGATTGACCATTTATTAAATTATAAAAGTAGATTTGTATTGCATTTTTTATTTTTATGAAGACATTATTACCTCATACACACACGCGCGTGCTCACACACACACACACGTACGTACGTACGCACGCACATACAAAAATATCAAATACCCAACATTATTAAATAACATTTTGTTATATATATATATCCTTTTCACCAATTACTACTATTATATAGTATTTGAAGCTTTCGCTCAGAATCGTTTTATTGAAGAAATGATTTATCATTTCTTTAAAATGTAATACTCCCAACAAGAGCTTCTCACCCGAGGTGTGAAGAATACCCATCATGCGAAGTATGTCTAGCTTTTCTATGTATGTCTAGCGAAGTTGAAATAACAGTTGAAAACATAAAAAGTGTGTAAATCGCACGACGGGTGGGATTTTCTTGATGGGTGTATTGAATTTTAAAGGAACAATAAATCATTTCTTCAATAAAACGATTCTGAACGAAGGAAGTTAATAATATAAAAAATAAATGAGAAAAAAAATGTTAGAAAAATGTCCAAAATTTTTTGTTCACATTTTCAAAATTTTATTGAGCCAAAATCTTTCTTATATTATTTTCTATCTATGTTTAAATTTTCATAAAATTCGAACCAAAAAATGATGGTTTCCGAGTCGTTTTTGTCAAATTTTGGGTAGTTTTTTCCAAAAAAAAAAAAATTGAAGAATTGAGAAATTCAAAAAATGACCTCTTTAAAGTACCATCTAAAGGTAAATCTGGTTTCAAAAAGTTGCTGATCCAAACTTTTAGACAAGTATTTCCATACAAAAAATTGTACACAGAAAAAAAAATATCATTGTAAAAACACTAGCTTCTTCACTTCGTTCAGAATCTAAAAATATAATAATATACAAACATTGTCATTGGATTAGAAACATCGCACCGATATTATTTTAAAATATATTATTATCATAACTTATTATAGTTATATTTTATTGATCATAAAAGACATAATTTATACATATTCTTGTTAATTAAAATCAAAACTTAAATTATTATACAATATTTATAACTAATAACCCCCTTACAGAAATTCTAGTTACGCCACTGGTCTGCGGTTATTAAAGACATCTATAATAAGTAATAACCATACAATACCTACTCACCTTTTTTTCTTTATTCTGGGCTTGGATTCTCTGATTTACCAGGTCTTCCTGCTTGTCAAAGACATCCTCTGCGTCATCAGCACCGCTCATGGTTACGATGAACACTGACTCGTGTGTAAATCAAACACAGAGAAAAAACAAACACGATAAAGAACCTCCCACTTTGCGTCCTAATTTCAAACAAACAGCAAAATATTCAGAGATATTGCCGAAGAACGGGACATAAATTTATTGACGAATCACGGACGATCGATTCACGAGAAAAAAAACTTTATACTGAAGTCTCAACTGTGAAATTAGATTAAAAATAAAACAATATGCTCGTATATTATACGGGATTTAAGGGCGCATGACCCTTATGTAATAGTTGAAGCCATTACCGGTAAGCTAGTTAATTCGATCATTGCGGCTTGCCTACATCGAGTACATATACGTCACGAAACGACCGACATGCATACAAAGCTGTCTCCTAATAACCCTCCGTTGAAACTAATATTATTAGTGCGTTCCATAAAAAAATACATGCACATAAAATAAAAATACATTTTAAATTAATTGTAATTTACTAGCTTCTAAATATAAGTACATTATAAATATTTAAAACAATAAAGTAATTATAATGAAATAGAAACTTAATATGGTACATGTGTGCATAAAAATGGAAGATTTACAATATTATTTTTAATTAAATCGATTGGTTTTGTGAGAGATTAATTGATCTATTATTTATTTCTGTGCTCAGAAAAATAAACTCTTTCTAAGCAGAATATTAAACTAATTAAAAAATCGAAGTAAAGTAACTATTCAAATGCTAGTTTAAATTCAATTGAAATTAAAATATTATTTGTACAGTGACGGCTTGTAGTTGTTGTTAATGGAAGTGTGACTTAAAATACCTACGGAAGAACAGTAGTAAAAATGAAAATATATATAAAATAAAATATTATAAACATGAGAATTATTTTACTATGTAGTACAGAAATATTAAGTGCTAATGGAAATTCATTATCTAGAATAAACTGTAAGCAGCTATATCAGTAATAAATATTGTAAATAAAACGCTATCGACTAATCCACAAAATTGACAAAAACTCAAAAGTGACGAATAATGTTCAAATTGTTTTAAAAATAAATTGTCAGCAATATTTATGTTTGTACGACGCGGTCTTTTCCATACACTTCGCCGCTTAAGTAAGATCGTGACTTAATATTGTACCTGCACGCACAAACTCCGCGTACGCCTGATGTAGTGGTGTAGACATTCAGAATAATAACTCCGATGATGATGCATTTCGTCCAAACTATTATATAAATTACTGTAAAAAAATTTATTATTATACAAACATATTACATAGGTACTTAAATAATGAAAAATAATGAATAATGAAACATTTAATAATAATTGTTATTAATACTTTGAGTTTGAATTTCATTTTGAATAATTAACGAATTGGTATCTGATTAATATGTGTTTCTTCTATTTCATATTATATTATATTATATAATAACAATTACATCAGGCAATACAGAATTTATATCAAAAATGATTAAAGACTTGAAAGAACAATTTAATGATTAAAGTTTTTGTTTCAAGTTATTAGATAATCTTTTTGAATAAAAAAAGAATTGGTATAATGTATAAAATATAAAATATACTCCACTGTGAAATATTACAAAATTGTAGTACTTTACCGTATTAAAAGTTATAACTAGAGACCGAAATTTTATGTATTTGCATGTTTATAATGAGCACCAATATGAGAGCTTTGAATGTAAACCTAACTGATTTTATAGACTAAATTTAATTTTGAATATAAATGCATAATATTTGAAGGGTTGGGTAATATATTTTTTCGTAAGCGCATATAATGTACATATTTTGTAAATTTGGTAAATAATCGAATAATTTAGTCTCTTCATTTTGAAAATTGGGATTTTTTCTTTATTAATTATTTATTTATTTATTTATTTATTATTATTATTATTATTTTTTATTTTTTTCATAAAAATTTAATTGATTAATTAAGATATTGAAAGGTCCATCATTCCTAATTTTACTATATTTTATTTATGTAAATTTTTATAAAAACCACGAAGACGAATTTTTTTATATTAAAGTATTTTATTAATTGATTTAAATGTTGGTAGGTTCACTATTCCTAATTAAGCTATATTTCATTTATGTAAATTTTTATAAAAACATAAAATTATAAATATATATATTTATATATTTTAATTTAAATATTTTGTTTATTAACTTTTAAATGGAAAAGTCCAATATTCCTAGATTTTTTATATTTTATTTGTTTAAATTGATATAAAAACATAAATGATTAATTTTTTATGATACTTAGTTTATTGATACATAATACGTTTTTTCCGATTTTATTAATAAAAGTAAAGTGTTAGTTTTCAATAGTTTTAGTAAATCTACAAATGTAATCAACTGTAATTTTGTAACGAGAAACAGTTATAATTGGTACAAATTTAGTGGCACTGGTAAGTGGCAGGAGAGTTTCAAAAAATAATTTTTAGAATCAAACATATAATATAAACAATTAATAAAATCTATACGATTCCCCACATTTTGCGAAATAGTGATGTAGCCACTTAAGTTTATACCAATTATCTAGTAAATTTTTCAAAACACAGTTTTTGTTCTAAACCAAATTTATTCTTTAATTGTGCAACAACAAATACTTAAATTAACTAGGTACATATTAATATGTCATTATTGATTTAATAATAATAATAATAATAATAATAATGATAATAATTGCAATACTTAATTTGTTTCGTTTTAAACAACAAAAGTTTTAGTTGCGTAGATACATTTTACACTTCTGTAAAATTATTAAACAGGCAGACACATAGAATAAGTATATTATCTCTCATCAAATATATTTTAGTATTAAATTCGTTTATTTAATGAAATGCTCTTAATTGTTTAAAATCTTACATTATATAATTATTGAGAAAATAAATATTTAATAACACGGCATTTAGTCTGAATAAGCGTTGATCGTTTTAACAATGATATCGAGTCCTTCGCGCAGTTGTTTTTCAGTGATTATTAAAGCTGGTGAGAATCTCAATGCACTTGAACCAATGGGTTTGGTTATCATGCCGTTGTCCTTCAATTGATTGTTAAGTTTGTAAATGTTTGTAATACTCCCTATAAAAGAAAAAACGTTGATTAAGCATGTATGTAATTAACTGTTATGAGTTCATTACACATCAAATATGTCAAAAAATTAACCCTGATATTTTTACAATATTTCCATACAAATCGACCTTAAAAACAATTAACGGTAATTTTCCTGAAACAAAATTCTCGAATGGAATTTTTTCTAAAAGTCAATAAACCAGAAACCATTTTTTCCAAAAGCCTTTTTCCGATGGTTTTTGTTCCCAAAATGATAAAAAAAATCCAATTAAAATTAAGAATAGATAGTTATAAATATTCATTGAAATTTTTATGAAACGTTAGAAATGCTTTAAGGTTATTAGGTTATTATGTGATATTGCTATTTATAAATTTTACTAAACAAAATTACTTGATCTCTAAAATTCTAACTTCTGGTAAGCGTCAAAATTAACAGCAATAGACATAATCTGCTTTTGAAAACCCTGCTATTTGCCTGGGTTTATCATTTCAGACTATTGTTCCCGAAATGATAAAAAAAATCCAAATAATATATAAGGAGTTATAAATATTTATTAAAAATAATAGAAAATGCTCAATATAATATAATGCTATTATAACTGCCATATTTTAATAGCAATTTTTGTGCCTTGAAATTCTAAATAATTAAATGTAAAATATTTTAATATTTTTCCCCCATTAGGAAAAAAGTATTTTGAATTTTTGAACTTTTGGTTAAAATATCGATTTGAGAAAAAGGGCGGGTTCTCTCTAAAACATGTATTTAAAATGATGTATAAAAATTTTTCAAACACGATAATTCATAATATTAATTTTTCACGCTTAATCGGCAATTTTCCTTCATCGGTCTCTAATCGATAGTAACAAATATAGATTTTTTTTTAAAAATCTTTTTTAATATATCAGCGGTTCTCAAACTTTTTTGCTCATGGAGCACTTAGTATGCTAAAAAAAATTTACGGAGCCCCAAACCAACCAAAAATGCGAATTTTGAATCACAACTCATAGAAATTATGTTTCAAAGATTTTCTATTTAAAATTGTTTTCTTTATTATGTGTTTTATATATATATATAATTATTTTGTTTTTTAATTACTCATTATTAAAAAATATTTCGTCACAAATCGCACGTACAATAATTTAATTTATTAAAATTAAACTTAATATAAGTAGTATTTAAATT
>JAIPRM010002479.1:0-15307 GCA_025469315.1 Stegophylla sp. TES_Ste_2020 | reverse complement strand
CCTCCCCAAGATACGATCATGGTTTGACGTCTTCTTAGTGAATAAAATATTGTTATATTGTTTGTTTTTTTTTAATTTACTAGAACTCAACGATAAATTATTAACAATTGACACAGTAAACTCAAAATTATTTTTTTTAAATTGTGTGGTCTGAATCAGAATACATAATATTTTAAAATCTTTACTAGTATCTGAATTTGATTTAATTCAAATGCTCCGCAGAACCCCTAGACTATTCTCGTGGAGCCCTAGGGCTCCGCGGAGCACAGTTTGAGAACCACTGTAATATATATAGGCAGAATTTTTAATCAAATTCAAGTGTAATTTACCACTGCTTGGAACCGTTTTTGGAAAGACTGGTTAAAACATGGATTTTTTTTTTTAATTTATACTACCGAAACCATGAGTATATTAATTTTGTAATTCTGTTTTGAAAAATAAAAATAAAAATTTTAGTTTTACCAACTGTTCTAAACGTTGGTATCAAAAATACACTGTGAACACATATTTAGGAAAAAATATTTTTATGAACTTGTAACAATTATTCTACGTTTTTATTTAATGTCGGTATTCTCAATTTAATACACATTTTTATAGCCAAATCTCATAGTAGTAAAATAAAACAAGATAATAGACAACTGGTTAAGAATTTAAGCAAAAACTAATACTAATCAATACCTGGTGACAAAATGCTTAAATACCGGTTTAGTAACCAAAACCAACCACAGTAAAAATATTTTAGGTTTAAAGGATTGGTGATAAAAACCGATAATTATTTAAAAACCGGTGTTATAATCCAAAACCGAAAATAAAATCATCACCGGTTTCAAATTCTGCACTTTTAAATTTAACGCGGTACGTACGTAAATCAAAAGTCTGATGTCATTCGTTAAGTTCACGATCCAACACATTGGTTGTACATGCAATTAAGTGATGATAAACAGAATTTGTCGTGACTTAAAAACATTTTTTTTTTTTTTTTTTTTATATAATTACAAAAACGTACTTGGGTTTAATACGATGGCGTTCAGCAAACCCCTTCCTCTGACTTGGACCACTTTGTCCTTGTCTAGACGAGCAGTGAGTTCAGATCTGAATATCTCACCCATCTTGTACGAATTCTCGACCAGGCCGTCGTTAATGATCACATCGAGAGCGGCCAGCGCGATCTTGCACGCCAGTGCGTTTCCTCCGTACGTGGATCCGTGCGTGCCGGGTGTGAGAACGTCCATCACTTCGCTGTTGGCCAACACGGCGGAAATCTGTCGCCAGAAACACAATTCGTTATTAATTCCCGCTTCGCTCAAAAACACTATACATGCGCAATAGATCGAGCACTCCAGACAAAAAAAAACAAGAGGTTAAAAGTTTCGAAGATTTTACCCTCACCGTAGATTTTTGCAATTTGCATTTCAGTTTTTGTACCCATATTATCAAAAATTTCGACCCTAAATAACTCATTCAAATAACTAGCTTGTCACGTTTGTCATTCGATTCATCTGATCGGAATGAATTATATTTATATATATTTTAGATTCTGAACGAAATGAAGAAGCTATTGTTTTTACAATAAATGTTTTTTTTTTCTGTATACACTTTTTCGTATAGATCTAATTGGCCAAATATTTCGATCAGTAACTTTTTGAAACCGGATTTGCCTCTAGTTGGTACTTTAAAGAGGTCATTTTTTGCTTTACTCAATTCTTCAATTTTTTTTTTTTTTTTTTTTTGAAAATACTATACAGAATTTGACAAAAAAGTCTCGAAAACCATCATTCTTTGATTCGAACTTTATGAAAATTTAAACATTGATTGACAATAATATGAGAAACATTTTGGCGCGAGAAAATTTAGAAAATGTGAAAAAAAATTGGACCTTTTTCTAATTTTTTTTTCTCATTAAATTTTATTTTTATTTTCTTTATTTATTAGATTAAAAAAAGTAAAGTAAAGTAAAATAAAGTATAGACAAGAAAGCCGGACACCACGAATATTCTTCGATCTTCGGGTCAGATACTCTTGGTGAGTGTGTTGAAAATGACGTCTAATATTGTTATTTATTTTATAAACTTCTTTCGTTCAGAATCATATTATTGAAGAAATGACTAATCGTTTCTTTAAAATTATACACACCTTTCAAGAGTATCTAACCCGAAGAACGAAGACTATCCGTGGTGCGAAGTATGTCCGGCTTTCTTGTCTATACGTTATTTAACTTAACTTTACTTAACTTTTATTTATTTTACTTTGCTTTACTTTATTTTACTTTACTTTACTTTACTTAACTCTACTTTACTTTTCTTTTTTTATTACCTGTCGAATTCACAGTAAAACGTCAAGTCAAAATATAAACAAATACGTGGAAGAATCAACACGTAGTTATTATTACTCAATGTCGGCCTTGAGTATTTGCATAAATGTCAATAAAATATTCACAGTCAAGTTTCTTCAACTTTTCATCATTCCGGACCGTTATCGTAGATAAATTCAAAGTGGAATTGAAATTTTTTGTAAACGTTAATTTAAAGTGTAGAACTCTGAACTTTTCACAGGATATCTATTAATCAATTGCAGTTTGGTCTTAAATTCTAAAGCAATGATTTTTCAATTGTAATTGAAAAACGACCTTCATATCGGCTATTTAAATCCTGAATGCCATAAAGATTATAACATAACAAAAGCATTATTATGAATGAGCTACCCCCAAAATTATTCAGTATCAGTTTCTGATTATAAATAATCTATCACCCCTTGTAAATATCTGTCGCGCGCCATTACAACATTGGGTTGTGTTACGTGTAAATATTTTATGATATCCGAGTTATTTATCAAACCACATTAGATATTCTTAGAATAATGAAAATAGCTAGAGAGTAGGATCAATAATTCCAATTAGGAAGCTAAATTAATCATCTTCCATATTTTTTTATGTATTGTCGTTTAGTTACTTCTGATTTTTTTTAATATTTATATTGAACCGAATTAATACTGGACGCTCAAACCCTAATAACGCCAGTAGAGCTCGTCCCATTTTTCAATAGATAAATGAGTAAATAAACAAATACCGACCGGGTAAACTCCACCGGACAACGCCTTGCCGAGGATCAAAAGGTCGGGTTTCACGTCCTCGTAGTCGACAGCCAGCAATTTCCCGGTCCTACCGAGTCCAGCCTGCACCTCGTCGTCGATCCACAACACGTTGTACTTGGTGCATAGCTCGCGAACGCCTTTCAGGTAGCCAAGAGACGGCACCACAGCACCGGCTTCACCTTGCAACGGTTCCACCATAAACGCGCACACGTTGGGGTTCCTAAGTGCTTGCTACAAGAGTACAAGGAATAAATTAATCAAACTTAAAAAATATGTTAATAAACAATACTCTCAAAGGATTTATAACTACACATTTTATAAGTTTTCGTGTAAAAAAATACCTATTCATTTTACGTGTAAATAACCAATTTTATCATAACTCGAAATTAATATACAAAAAAAAAAAATTATATATATAGAGCCTATCTTTATGATACTCAAAAAATAAATGTATGAAAGTAAGGTGAATTTTTTAAATCAAGAAAATGTTTGGGACACATACAATCAATACAATTTTATAAGAAAAAGCCTGTCGAAGAAAAATGATAAATTTTCCATACAATTTTGGCTTAAGAGTGGTAATTTTTTTTCTTTTATTTTGAATATATAATCCAATCTTATGTTACTTTATTGTTGATAACTGGTAAAAATGTATAGCACCTATTATTATATAGGAATAATGATTAAAAAGCTAGAACTTATTTAACTTTTTTAATTAAATTTTCGTAGTTTTTCTTAAAGTCAAATAATTTTTTTAAATGTTTAAAAATGCTGTATTAAACTTTTCTATGAGATAATTACCTAAAAAGTGTTTTCAGACATAAAATATAAAAAATACAACGTTAAAAAACCATTAAGATCTTTGTTTCACTCAAAATCAAAAATGTTGAATGTTTTTTATTTTTCTGTTATTCTTTTCGGCTTATTTTACATCAGAAAAATATTTACATGCTATTTTTAAATAAATTTCAGACACATAAAGATGGATAATTACATTATGAATATTTAGGAGGAAGAAAATTTTTTACCGATGAATAATTAAAAATTTTACTAAGTTTGGTCAGAAAAAAAAGTCAAAAAATGTACTATAAATGAAAGTTGATATGGATTACTTTGTTATTGAATAATAATATAGGATAATTAGTGGAAATTTCATAAAAATGATGGATTTTATTTGACTGTATTATTGACAAATTATTGTGAAATCTATAAATAGCTCGAAACTCGAATATTCGCTTAAGAACACCAATATTACAAAGGTTTGTTGATGGTTTATGAATTTATAAAAATAGATTTTTATTGCTTATAGGATTTTTACAAAGATATTTACTTCTAAAACACACACATACACACAATTGTCGAGTAACCAACATTATTAAATTACATTTGTTAAATATAACATGATCGATAATTATTATTATTGTATATAAATTATAGTTCCGCTCAGTTTTATTGATGAAATGATTTTTTTTTTTTTTTGCTTAAAATGCAATGCACCTATCAAGAGCATCGCATCCGAGAAACGAAGAATACCAATGGTGTGAAGTATGTCCGGCTTTTTTATTTTTGTGTTGAAGGGTTGTCACTACATACCCTGCGTAATCCCCGATACACGTAATATGTAATGATTTCAATTTACCTCTAATTTTGCAAGATCGTCATATGGCACTATTTGATAGCCCGGAACATGAGGTCCGAATTCGTCGTATGAATTTGGATCCGTTGACGCGGAAATCGCAGCGATTGTGCGTCCCCAAAAGTTGGCGTGTGCAAACACAACTTGAGCTTGATTAGTCGGAATTTTTTTCACCCTGTAACCCCATTTTCTCGCAATCTTGATACTGGACTCGCCGCCCTCCACGCCTAAAATATTATGAGTATGTATGTATAAGTAATTACTCAAATTACTACAGTTATAAAAACTAGGTACATAGATTAATGGTATTTGAATGTTAACAAATTTATTCATTTTCAAGGCTAAAGAAAATAACTTCCAACTTAACGAGTTATATTTTTTTTTACAATATACAGTGACTAATCAATTAATATTGTTTGTAATCACGTTAAGATAATTTTCATTTAATTTAAAAATCATTGTTTTTAACAAGTTGTTTTCATAGAGAAAAAATAATTCGAATAAATAAAATACTAAATAGTTTTCCCCGGATTCACCTGGGAGGTATTCGACTATTTTATAAAAAAAAAAAAAAAAATGACGTTGAAAAATAGTCTACTACTTTCTTATATTGTACATTTCTTTTAATTTAAAATTGTTAAATCGTGACTTTTCTTAAAAGTAGTAGTATTATAAAATAAGTAAAAAAAAATTAGTAATCAAAAAATTACTTAAATGATTAAAAACTATAAAAATGTATCCTTACGTATTATTTATTATTGAGAAACATTTTAATCTGGGAAGTGTCATCTAAGGCGATTCAAAAAAATATGCAAATATTATGTACATCCAGAACCTTATTATTATTATTATTATTAAACATAATATTTTATTACTTATACATATTTTTCATGCCTTACCAGTATTCATGTTCAAAACTTTATCATAGCCAAATTGTTTGGTCAAGAACTCATTAAGTTCATACAGCGAGTCGTGAAATATTGCCCTTGACGTGTGATGAAGTTTGTTCACCTGGTCTACCATGGCTTTAATTATTTTCGGATGACAATGTCCTTGATTGAGAGTTGCGAATCCTCCCACAAAGTCGTAATATTTTTTTCCTTCGACATCCCACATGAAAATACCTACAGAGTATCGGACAGATAAAGTTTTAAATCCGGTGTCAAATTTTATGCCATAATCAAAAACTATATTTTCATTATTATTTTTTTTTTTTTATATAATTCTTAGCATTCTTAATTTTATCCGTTTACTAAATAAAAGACCATTGTGCGTTTACCTTCTCCTCTGGTTATGACCACAGGGCTGGGGTCGTAATTGTTTGCCGACACTGCTTTTTCACGTTTAATTACCTCAGCTGAAGATTTGGCAACGTTCGAATTCAACCGTGTGACACCGACATTATTGAAAAGTCGTGTGTACTTGAGTAAGTTAGAACTACGATTTGGTAGACTTGACATTGTTGTATAATATCAAAGATCATATCTGAAAATTACAGAAATTATACGTTTATAAACATTCAAATGACATGTCACTCAATCAATATTTTAATGATGAACACCGATTTTTTTTTTTTTTCTGAAAGACGTTGTACATGCAATACATAAACCGGATACACCAATGTTTTACAGTCATTGTGTTAGTCAAAAAAAATAAATAAAATTTAGACATTTAAAACAGAACAAAAAATTGGTTTTTTCAAATAATATATTACAACTTTTATTCTTATCTCATACATTTGTCTTCCTGAGCATATGAGAATCCAATAGGCACTAAAATACGACACTAAAATCTCGAAAACTAAATAATACTCATAGTGTGGTTCAGTCTTATGTATTTGGATTTTAATAAAATGTAATCAGTTTATTAAATATCCACGTCATGAATTATTATAGTTTTACTGAAATAGAATAGTTTGAACATTTATTTAAAAATGTATTAAAGCATTTTGTGTGCTTTGATTACAATATTTATTAATTATTTTTAATATTTATTATTAATTAATATTTCATATACGGCGTAGCGTTCTTCAATATCATAATTTTAGAAAGTAATTCCCTACTAATAATGTACATTTTAAATAAATAAAAAGTAAATTTGACCATACTAATATGACTTATGTAATTAATAACTAATAACCATTATAACATTAATTAATTCATCTTAATAGTATGTAAACAGTAACGATCAGTAGGATATTTTTTTCTAGTAAATACATCTGAAGGCATTATAAAATGATGAAATTCGGTAAAAATGCTATGCAATATAACGCGCTGTACGTTTTTTGTTTGTATTCGTTCGAATGAATAAAATATTTGATTTTACTTAGAACAAACCATCTGATTCGAAGAATCAAATCAACACAATGATTCCTATACTGAAAACAAGTTTAATTATCATCGGTGCAAAATTTAAACTATAGTTGCAATTTAATTTACAGGCAACAAGTTTTGTCAGTTGTTTGTTTGGATGAGTGATTAATGAAGTTTTTACAGCGAGTGTTTAAAGTGTATAATTCAACTGTGATTCTACTTTATTCTGGACATGTATTTTTAAAATATATTCCTCGAAATATAATGATTATAAACACTTTAAACTAAAAAAAAAAAATTTTAATTGTAACAAACTGTCGTAACTTTCAAATTTTAAGCAATAATATCTGACGGCTTGCTTAATTAGCAAACTAAAAAAACACCGGCTGCTTACAAATCGTTGAAAAATAAATAATAATCGATCGTAATTAGAACTTGTGTTCTCAAAAATCGTTTAAGTCGATAATAGATGAAAATGGTTCGCAGGTGTGTATATTTTCGTATTAACCTAGACGTAATGTTTATGATATTTTCAAATAATTTACGATTTTACTTTTTTGATTTTTAATGTAATGAATAAATGTGATAAATTTTTTTTTTAATGCATTTAATAGTGTACAATCTTGTGTTTTTTTTTTTTTTTTTTACTTACACGTGAAAATGAAACTCGGTGGTGACGACCTGTTGGACTCGGTGTTAGCGCGGAACGGATGCTGTATAAAACTGAGGAACAATACGACGGGCCACTGTCAGATGATACCAAAGGAATAATAACTATTTAATTCACTGATCAGTGTACTTATAACACATCTCGCGTGACAAATTAGGCTATCGAGTCGTGGTGGTCGTCGTTGACCCGTGATAAGACCCCGCACTCTCGTTCGAAAGTGGTGATAGGAAATACGTCTGATGATAGATAACACACATCACTTTTGGTCCATCATCAGTACGCGCGCATGTGTGTGTGTGTGTGTGTGGGATTTCAAAAGTGTTTGGAAATTTAAATTTTAGTATTAAGCATTATTTTAAAATATTCCGAAGTTTATCAATAGAAATAATTATATCATACAATGTATTGTAAATTGTTTTATACCTTGCTTTCATGTATTATAAAATAACACATAATATCCAGTGACCGAAATAAAATCAAGGGGAAGATGAAACAAACACTGTTGATTCCTACATTTTATATTGTCATAAAAAGCAAAACGAATGCTTAAATTAACTAATTAGGAATAAAAAAAAAAACTTCATTTTTTCTTTATGTGAACACTTTTTTCATATAGAAATAATTGTCTAGAAGTTTCGATCAGCATATCTATGGATCCGTAATTACACTCAGATGGTACTTTAAAAAAGTAATTTTTAAAATTTCTAAATTTTTTAAAAAAAAAGGAAAAACTGTCAAAAAATCGATAAAAAAATGGTAAAATATGCTATTACCGGAATTTGCATAAAATTTAAAATTGTTTTTTATTATAACATCAAAAATAATATGGCTAGAAACTTGAAACTGTTATCAACTGCTTAAAATGATCACGAGAACATATTATATAAATTTTAAAAATATTTAATCAATTTTGTGTTAAGTATAGCATTTTTAAAATATTAAAAATTTCTTGATTTTTGTAAGTTTTTATTTCTTAAAATTTTTGATTCTTGATATTAAGACTTAAAAGTTTAATATGACTTCACTCACAAACATTTTTGATTGACCTAAAAAATTATAAAAATCGTAAGTCAGTTTTTTTTCTCTATAACCGACTGAAGTTAGCATTTCGACGGAATTCGTTCGTTTTTCTTAAAATCACATAAGTAGGTATATTAACGTTCTTAAAATAAAATTAGTACAACGGATCTTCATGAAAATTGGTACCTAGATGGAAAATTTCTTTGCAAATATTATTTTGATGCAATAAAATTTTTTACGGACGAATAAGCAAATATTTAACAAAAGTTTGATTGTACAAAAAACTGAAGAAAATACGGACACATATTTCTAGTTTACGATTACCTTTAAGGGTTTGATATGTTTTTTCACGATCTTATGTATTTTCGACGGTGAATACGATGGCGTAAACTAAAATTCATGAATATCAATAATTTTCTAATTATTCTATTTTGATAATTCAATATTTTCCGGTTTTATATTAAATACCTACTATTCTCAACTGTACCGGGTTCAAACCTTACCCAGTAAATTAAATTTTTTGAATTTTTTTCAACCGTGAATGACCAGCCGATAAACATTAGCACCTACTAATTATATTATAACGAAATAATGTTGATTTACGATAATTAAATCCGCTTTTATAAGTTTTTATTTTATACCTGAATGTTTAATATATATTCAAATTGTTATTTGTATTTTTCATAAAAAATACGAACAGATTACAACATTTGCATTTTAAGTTTATTAATACTTAATAATTTAATTAACACAATTCTAATCGACTATGTACCCATCAAATAGATAATAATATAATGATGACACTTTAATAGTCACAAAAACACGCTTATATGCCTGTTCCGTGATTTCTAGGATCACAAGTGCAATGATCCTATTGACGCCACTTGTCGGCCCATATTATCGGAAAATGCTATATGTGACCGCATTGTATTTTTTTTTTTTAGATCCACTCTAAGCAAGAAGTACGGCGACGGGAGTGCGCGCGTATGATAATAATTATTGTATTACAATCGATCTGTTTGCGTTGTGTTATCGACGTCTTATAAAAAGTGATTGTTACTACTCCAAAGGTTAATGCAATAGCGTTAGCGAGTACCTATGGACGATGTGAGAATGAATCGACATTTTCAGATAATAATAATAATAATAATAATAATAACGTAAAATAGCTTCGCGTCTGCCGTTATGATTAGGTAATAGCGTCGGTAGCGCAAAACGTTCTAGAGGATAATTACAAATTATATTAATTTAACGACCGGCAACCACTTATTGGAACAATGCAGTGTTTTAAATAACAGCGACTAACAACGCTTTTACGTACTTTTCGTAACATATTTTATCACATCGATTAAAAATCAAATTATATTTTGAAGACGATGATTTGACGAACAATTTAAGTAAAAGGAATTTTAAATATCATACTGCAAGGGCATAGGAATCTAAACTCTGCATTAAACATGATATAAATACTACGCTCCATATTTGTAGCGCACAATATGTTTGATAGACAAAATTTTGCTTTAAGAATAATGTTCAATAATATTTATTATGATTTAATTATGGCATTATTGAAGCAAAGAAAATGCCTGAAGGAAATACTGTATTTCGAGACATATAATATTATACACTACGTTTCACAACTCTCACATCGCTTTAATATATTCACGACAAATAAATATATACCTATTTAAATTTAAGTCGATAGTAATGTATGTAAATAATCAAATTGAATAATGGCAATGATTTAAAAAATCCTGATAAACTTTGCATCATAAGTATTTTTTGCTTCTTGTATGAGATTCTCTTTGGTTAATGTATTAATTTTAAAGAAACGATGAATTTCTTCAATAAGACGATTCTGAGCGGCGCTTCAGAGTATTCAAAACAAATTTAATCAAAATTTATAAAGCTATAATTATAACAAAAGAAAAAAAATTATCATCTATATATGTCGCTATTAACTGAGAACAGTAAAAATACATTTGGATAAAAAAAGACGTGTTAGAAAAAAATTTCCAAAAATATCGTATCTACATGCAAAAAAGAAATTTGGTTAAATTTTTCGAAATTTTTATGAAGTATGCACGTGACTTTTTTTATTATTTTGTGAAGTTTCACGTTTCTATAACTTCAGCTTCAACTAATACAAAATAATAATTATCAGTTTTGAAGCATTGATCTTAAATATTAAACTAAAAATAATTTTGTTTTCATTCTTACATCATTAACAAAAAGGAAAAATTGATTATTCATATATTCCCCTACACCTAATGAATATTTCATAAATAATTTCAAATAACAATAAAATATAAACAGTACAATAAAATAAAGGTGCTCTAAATATTATCGTAATCAACATTATTCGCTATAATATAATTTGTATTAATATTAATCGTGTCACCTATGGCCAGTCACAGATATAAAAAGAAAGGGCAAACAATTACCGGGTAAAGTACTTTACCCGGTATTTTACCGGGTAAAGTTTGAACCTGGTATAGTCATATTCAAATTTGGTGCCTTATCCGGCTTAACCAGTAGAACAGCGTTAATAATTGTTGAAATAGTAAGTATTTAATTTAATAACCGAAAATATTGAATTTTCAAAATTGAATAATAAGAAAACTATTGATGCACGTGAATTTAAATGTACACCATCGTATTTAACGTCGAAAAATACATAAGATGGAGAACAAAAAACATAACCTACCAATCTTTTAGAGTATTAATTAGAAATAAACCATAAAATTTATACATATTTTCTCCAAATTTTTTCAATCAAACCGTTGTAAAATGTTTAATTTATAAGAAATTTTATTGCACCAAAATGTTCAAATGAAATTCTCCACCTATATATTATAGTTTCAAAAAAATCGGCTGAACCAATTTTCTTTTATGTACGTTAAGTGTGGTAATTTTTGATAAATCTAACGAATTTTGTGAAAAATCTAACTTCAAACGGTTATTGAGAAAATGTTGATTTACAATTTTTGAGGTTTTTTTCAGGTAAATTAGACATATATGTGAGTGAGATAATATTAAAATTTCAAGTCTTAATATCAAGAATTAAAATTTTTATGAAATAAAAACGAACATTTTCCAATATTTCTCAAAATTGATCAAATTTTTTTGAAATTTTTATGAAATTTTTTGTGGCTATTTTTAGTAGTTGATAGAAGTTTTAAATTTCTAGCTACATTATTTTTGAAGTAATGTTCAAAAAATATTTTCAATTTTATGAAAATTTCATTAATTGCACATTTTGCCGTTTTTTGTCAATTTTTCGACAGATTTTCCGCGTTTTTATAAAAAATATTAAAAAATTTGAAAAATGACCTCTTTAAAGTATCATCTGGGTGTGATTTCAAACCTATAAAATTACTGATTGAAACTTTTGGCCAATTATTTTTTTATGAAAAATTGTTTCCAGAAAAAGAAAAAAAAGAAAAATAGAAAAAATAAACATCATTATAAAATCATAAGTTTCTTCACTCTGCTCAATATCTAAAAAGAAATAAAATAAAATAAGAAAATAAACGTCATTATAAAAACATGAGCTTTTTTTCTCCACTCAGAACATAAAAAAAAAATTTTGAAATGATTTTTATGAGCAATTTAGTTTTGGTATGGTATTTTTTTATACAAATATTTTTGTTCGTGCAATAATTTTTCAAACAATTTAGGAATTTAAAATAATTGTGTAAAATATAACTTAATTTAGATTTAGATAGATTTTTTAAAAATAATAATTATATTAACATAAAATTAATAGCAATTATTTAAATCCATTTTGATTTCAGTGTGTGGATTTTATTTATGAAAATAATCTGCTGAAAAAGACTTACTCGTTCTTATCAGTAGAATATTAATACACTTAAAAATAAGTTTAATATTTGAAAAACCAGTTGTTCGCTCATTATTATTATATAACTCCAAATTAATTTTTTCTACATTATGGAATTAGTTTGAACAAAAACGATTTGTGTTGTTTTTTTTAGATTCTCTTTAGACTCGAAACTATTACCTACATTCTGATGTCATTTAAAACTTAACCGGCTCTACTGTGTTCAATTTTCTATTAATTTAGTGAGTATATATTTTTTGGATATATTCAGGATGCTACAGGATTTATGAAACATCGTAAATCATTCCATACGCATTGCTATCAATAAAAAACATGTGCATTTATTTGACAAATTATTGTTATGTTTATTAATTAAACCCCATTAAAACATTGAAATATGTGTACAAATTATGCACCTAATAAATATGCACCTCTTGCCCTCATTTAATTACACCGCAATAGTGAGTGAATTAATTATGTCACCAGGAAGATATTAATTGGTTTTTGTTGAAGACGCATTTTAAATAAATAAGCGTTTCCTTCGAAATAGTATATCCTACAGCAATTCCGGCATATTTATATTTCACGTATATTTGTACGATGAAAATTATCAATTAAAATTATATTGTCATCATTGAAAAAATTAATTATTTTATAATACATCTAATATAAATATTATAATTATCAAAAAAAGAAACTAATTCATTGCTTTTATATATCATTTAAAACTATAATTTATAAATTAAATATTTATTCCTATAAATACTTAAAAAGTGCATAATTACACATTATTTTATTTTTCAATTTAACCAAATTATTAAATAATAACAAAATTTTGTTACACTTTATATGACGTTATTACTAAATTATCTACATAATAGTCTTGTTATTGTATATTAAATTGTACCTGTTTAATATTTATACATCACCTATATTACAAGCTGTTTATGGTGTAGGTAGTAAGTATATAATTATACTTTTAATAACTAATACTTTTCAATTAATTTGCTTATTCAGATTTATATAATGAATATTTAAAAAAAGTAATCTATTACATTTATAATATATTAATAAAGTAATTCCTGGCGTTTTAAAAAATACAAAATTTGAAATTTAAAACTTCTATCCATTAAATCCAAAATTATATAAGATATTAATTTAGTTAATTTTTTTTTTTAATACTATTTAGTTATGTGTATGCTAGCAATGGTCTATATAATGTTTCAAGTACGGTTATATTACGTAAGACATTTTATTAGTATACATTAAAACTATTACGAATATTTATAAGGAAAAAATAAACAATAATATTAATAATGATGGCATTATTCAGCTACTGCACGTTTATAGTGAAACGCGTTCAAATAATAATGATACAACGTAACAAACATATTATATTTTCAAATAAAAATCAACTTAGTTTTTATTTAAAACACAAAATAATTCCATAGAGTGCAAATTTAGGAGTGTTGCAAATATTTAATCACAAAGATAAATTAAAGGCCATTAAAATAACTATCATTAAAAATATACTTACATATGTATTTGTATAAACTTGAATACACTACACCAACCACACCGCGGTTACTCACGACAAACGGAATATATAATATGTAATGACACGCCTATGATGATTTTAAGGATTTTATACTAAATTATGAACGTATCTAATATCGGTGAGTAGTAATCCGTACAATTATACCTTTATCTTATCTATTGCAGTAATTCGGTTGTTTCGTGTTTAGAGAAGCACCTCTATTCTCCACGTGTACAAGGTATGTTACTATCAGAATAATCTCTCACAAATAACACACTGGGCATTGATGAAATCAATGATCATTAATTAAACTCTTATTTTCATTCGTAGTATGATCGGAGTAGTTATACCTACTACATTATGCTTACAATCTACATAATATTGTAGTATTAAGTAGGTGAGTGTTGCAGAGAATTTCGAGACAGCACCGTCGCCGCACCTGTGGGTTATGTATTTTTCTCTTTCAACATAATTACATTTTATACGACCTATGGCGAAAATTCTACCAAAAAAGTGAAAAACAATTTATAAATATGTTTAAATTAAATGAATTTATAAAGAGAAAAAATTGATTTTTTTATTGTTCATAATACACCTACATTTTATTTATAAATAGATATTGTACGACATGTACGAGTGTTCGCTCAAGTGTTTTTCTTCACTACACTGTAGGAAAACAGTATTATAATGGTGTAAAACAATCAGATAATATTTGTAATTGCATTTTCATTTATTAATTCAACAACAAATTTGTTATTTTCGCTATATTAGGCCAATACTATCCCAACAATATATAACAATTTGGATAAACGATTTCCAAGCCATTGCAAGAAGGAAGTTATATCAATGGCTATTTTACTATACACCATAGGTGCAACTAGAGTAAAATATTCAGGAGAACTAAAATTTTTAGACTCTTAAGGTTCATAAATATATAATATATAATATAATCGTATATATTATATACGATTACTATGAGATATATTATGGCATTGGTTTTCTGTAAGTAAATTGTGGTATATACCTAATGAAAGAGCTACTCTAAAACTTGAATCTAATTTACTGTCCGCCACTAAATTTCAAAACAATCGGTTAAGCCAATTTTCTTATATGTACGTTAAAGTGCGTAATTTTAAGTAAAACTAACGAATTCAGTCGAAATTCTAAATTCAAACGGGTATAAAAAAAAAAGTTGACTAAC
>JAIPRM010002478.1:15917-30249 GCA_025469315.1 Stegophylla sp. TES_Ste_2020 | reverse complement strand
ACGACTCGAAAACCATAATTTTTTGATCCGAATTTTATGAAAATTTAAACATAGATAGAAAATCTTATAAAAAAGATTTTGGAGCAAGAAAATTTTGAAAATGTGAAAAAAAATTTTGGACATTTTTTGAAAAATTTTTTTTTTTTTGTTCTTATGTTATTAACTTCCTTCGTTCAGAATCGTTTTACTGAAGAAATGATTTATCGTTTCTTTTTTAAAAATAAATTATTCAAATCACGCCACGACGAACGATTATTGATAAAAATATTTATTTTTGATTGTTCATTGTCTCTTTGGCGTTTTAATTCGTTAATGTTTGTGAAAAGATTGATATCAAAAAAATATCCACTCGCGGGCACGTGCTTGTATGGACGTTTATAAATTTTTTCATAAGTTTTCCTATAATTTTGTTCACGGTACTATTTCGCTTCATATTTCTCAATACTCAAATCACATGTCAAAAACAGAGTATTTCCCAATATTACGTGATGATTAAATTAAATTCATCAACTGTAGTACCACCAGATGTCCGAAGATATCCCTTAACTTATGACACATGATTATACATTGAAATTTAACAAGATGTCTTGTATTGCCACACGGCCGGAAAAAATGTTAACCTGGATCCACACCGATGACATAGCCATACGATATAACATAACTGAAACGACAAATTAGGTGATAACGCTTTTGCTTATAAAATTTCTCCGGGATAGTATTGAAATTATATTCGCAATTCTGTGGGATAGCAAAACAATTAGAATTTATAATTTATATCAAAAAAACAATATCTTTAGTACTAGATAACAGAGGCCCACGAAGTTGGCCCACTAATTTATACTAAAATCTTTAGAACACGTGCCAATGTTTTGCAAGTATAGTTTCCGAATTTGCAAGTCAACGTTTACTACTAATTTTTTTAAGTTAACTTCAGGTAGTCCACCCACTTTTCCCTAGAATCTCAAAAACGGTACCCAATGATTTAGTGTAATTTGCAAGTATTTTCAATTTTAATCACAAAATTTGCAAATCAATGATTTTTACTTTTTCTAGGTGTCGATTACAGTGGTTAGCTAACTACTGGTTGCCCTGGTTAGATTAACACTTGCAAATGGAAATAAAAAAAAAATATTTTACTGCTTTCTCTCAATTTGCCGACTGGTTTTCCTCGGTTTTTTTTTTTTTTTTGGAAAAAGTATTGAGAATTTTGAAAAACAATTTTTATTTAAAATACAATCTGGGTGTGTAATTTCTAATCTAAAAAGTCACTGTTTTTAACTTTTGAAAAAGTATTTCTATACTAAAAAAAAAAAAAAAAATTTCACGAAGAATAAAAAAAATAATAAACATCATTGGGTAAAATCACTAGCTTCTTCGTTACACTCGGTGTCTCTAAATGTAATACTTACTTACACCTAACGATTTTTCACATCTCACAATAATAATTTTGAGCAAACTCGAGAGTCGCGTGACGTTTGGAGGGGGGCGGGGGAGGGAGGGGGATCGATGTGTTCCCGAGGGAGCGCGGCACAAACGTCGTCGTCATCGTCGTCATGTCACGCGGTTCTACGCACGCGCCTTGTGCGTTTTATGAATTCATATTATTATAATATTATACGCATATCATTTAAAATCTCCGTTGGAAAGCGCAGAGGATTAACTTGTTCGCGTTGTCGTCGGCGGCAGGGGGATGACAGTTACGGACACCCCGTGTGTGTACGTGTGGGTTGACGTTACGATGACAGGTCAAACACGACGGGACGGGGACGGGGACGGGGGGTTAAGGTCTTCAATAATATCATCTCTTTGCATAAACACACACACACACACACACACTGTCACACGACGTCGTTGTGGGAGAAATAATAATAAAGTGATAATAATGAGAATAATAATAATAATAACTGCGTGAGTGACCGTAAACTATTTTTTAATAAAATACACAACGAAACAAAATAAAAGAATGATAACGATATTGTGTTTATTGTCGTAATACGCATATGAATCAACGAGATGATAATACCGAGTGTAAACCGGAAATGTTTCAAAATAACAAATATTATTAGGGCTATAGGGACTTATAGGAGTGTTTGCATGTTTTTCAAAAATCATTCAAAACATAGCTAAATAATATGGAAATGCGTTTTATAACACTAGGAAGTCGATGCAGTTTTCTTTAATTTGCATATTTTGCATATTTAACTCTTTTTTTTTTTTTTCAATATAAATGCATATTTCGGTTATATTTGAATTTTAAGTGCATAATATTTCACCTATTTTTCAATATTTAATTTGGAAAAATTTTCCTTGAATAAATGAAGAGATTGAATATATTGTTTGATATTTTTATTTTTGTTAAAATGTACGCTTAAAAAGTATAAAGATTTTTAAAAAAAAAAAGATGAAAATTCATAAATAATAAAAGAAGAATTAATAATACATATTATAATATAATATAATACAATACAATTTTCAAATATTTTGAGTTTTACAGTAAAATGAATGTTCTATTAAAGATTATTTTAGCATTTTTGCATATTTTTAGAGCATATTTCGTAAATTTTATAGCATTACAGTATTATTGTTAAAATGTGTCTTATGTGGTCATTTTGTATTGTAACAGGTAGTTTATTTATTTTTTTTTCCTATGGGGTTATTATTTAATACTGTAACAGGTGATTAAATTTTTTTTCCTGCGTGATTGGTGTGTACTGCAACAGGTAGTTCTGCATATTTCGGATTCGAACGGAGCGACGAAGCTTGTGATTTTACAATGATGTTCTTTCATCGTGTTTTTTTCCTCCCATATATGTGAATAATTTTTCGTACAGTAACTTTCTCAATATCAAAATTTGTCTCTGGATGGTAATTTTTCGAAATTCGCATTTTAACAGAGGGTTTACAACATACAGTGTGAATTATTGGCTTAGTTTTGAGTTGGAAACAAGTTGTTTGGTCTTTTCAATGCCATTATAATTCATAAATACTAGTTACGGGTAGCAAGTATACATTGTACAGGGATTTTGGCTTTATTTATTTTATACTCATCTCGTTTTGGCGCTTATGTTTTACCCGGTTTTCAAGTCAATTTATTTCGCTTTCATTGTTTGTTTATTTGTTTAGTAGTAACCAATTAATTTGATTTTTATTATTTATGTATTTTCATGTTTACATCATTTATTGAATAAATTGTATCCGTGGTAACACAATATTAGTTAATTAAGTTAATTTTTAAATTATATTTATTTTTAACATTGGTAAACCTGCACCACTGCGTAACGAAAGCTTCGCTCGAAAACATTTTATTTAAGAAATTATTATTTATCGTTTCTTTGAAATTTAACACAACCACCAATCATCATTCAACGAACAAAGAATACCTATGGTGCGTAGTATGTCAGGGTTTTTTTTTTTTTTTTTTGTGCGTATTTGTACCGAATCAGGTGGTTAAGTCATAAGATCTCGGTTAATTATTAAGTCTACAAATGCATTACAACACATTCTATAATATTAACTTAGCGCCTGATTTAATTCTGAACCCCCTCCCACTATCTCAAAAAATACAATATTGAGTGTTTTTTTTTTTTTTTGTTATAAGTGTCGGTCATTAGCTAGACTGCCACTGCGGATGATATCTAGTCACGCCTATGAGACTGTTTACCAAACATATTTATAATTTATATATCCATTAAGCATACTCAATACTCATTGCTTACCCCAAATTTTGGTCATAAAATTGTTTAAAATCGGGCTTTTTTTTTTTTTTTAATGTTAAAGTTACAACAAAAACTATGTTTTCAATAACCCTTTTTTTTCGCGCCAACCTCGTGCATAAAGTTTTGAATTATTTTATAATTTAAGTATTATCTAAGGTACTATTATCCTTAATTCTTAAATATATATATGTATCTATTCATATGAAAGCAAATATGGAAATCTTATTATCATAGGTTGGCTTCGAAACTACTTATTCAATTGTCGTGTGGTTTTTATTTTAAGGTTTTAGGTATACATTTTTAGCCTGATAAAACTAATAATTAATTGGGTTATTGATCAAAATTTTACTAATTGTAAATATATTTTTTTGGAATACACCAATAAGTAAGGATTTAGCATCTCCTGCAGAAATATTAATGGGCAGAAAAATAAATGAATTGTTCCCTAGAGAAGAGGATAGTGAAAAATATACTTTAATTAGAGAAAAATTGAAAGAATTACAAAATAAACAAAAACAATATTATGACATTGGAGCCAAAGAGTTAGAGCAATTAAAGGAGGGAGACAAAATTTACTTACAAAAAGATAAACATTGGGAACCTGGTAAAGTAAATAGTAAAATAGAAGGAAGAAGATCATATCTAGTAGAGTTGGATAAAGGAGGAAATTATTGGAGAAACAGAAGGTTATTACATAAAGTATCAGACAAAGTGAAGGAGAAAGGAAGCGAGAAGAAAAATAATGTTGAAAAACAGAAGATAGAGAGAAGGCCAGTTAGAATTAAAAAATTACCAATAAAATTAAATGATTATGTTTAAAATGTTAATTATAATAATTGTTATAATTATAAGATCATATTAAGTTATATAATGTTGTTATAATGTAATTTATATGTATATTAATAATAAATTGCTATTAGGTACACTTTAAAATGTTTTTAAATTAAAAGAGGAAGATGTGATGATAATGTATAAGTTATATTATCATAATATTATACCTAGGTTAAGTTTAGTATCGTATGGTTATTGTAATTATTATTAATATTAAAAACATTGTGGTTAGTTTATATAAAAATTCATATTGTTTTGTCATTCATCAGTTCAGTTAATAAAGTATAACTAATAGAATAATAAGTGCCTATGTGTTGTTCATTTAATTATAAAATAAAACATATAAATAAATTTACAATATTATATACAATTTATGTTGTTATCATAAAGTTGAAAAGCTTTTGTCACGAATAAAAACTTAACCATCGACTTATTTTTTAGATTATAGAATGTATATTTTACATAAATTATTGGGGAATTCCCCACCGGTTGGGAACCACTGTTCTAAGCAATTTACCTGCGTAAGGGTGGTGGCGGAATATTCTATTAAAGACTGGTAACCACCATTCAGTCGGTGAGCTTTTTATTGTTCCACTAATTATCCTGATTGTGCTATTAAGCTGATTGTCTATTTTCTTTTTATGCACACTGTTGCACCACCAGACCTGGACGCCATATTATTCTGCCGTACTACACATACCAGATCCAACGTAGCCGTTCTTTTAGAGTCGTTCCATCCCGTGCCGCAAATTTTCTGGGTAATGTTAATACGCGAGTGTAAGTTCTTCGTATAATTTTCTCAATGTGTTCCTTAAAGGTGAGTGAGCGGTCAAGAATAATTCCCAGGTACTTGGACTCGAAATTTTATTGTAGGAATATTTGTATAGTCGTTTTTTTGCCATTTTTTTCATTGTATAATAATAAATATTACAACACATTGATGTCCGATTTCTCAATGTATTTGAATGTCTATATGTCTTATAAGCCATTAATTAAATATAACTACTGAAATATATATTTTCTTCCATACCATTATTTCCTGACCATTGAATTTCAACAACAAAATTACTGAATTGAGTATTTTACATAAAGTAATATTTTGTCATTACATGAAAATTTGTTTCTTCTACCAAAATAATTTTTAGTGTTAATGTGTCTGTTTACAATTAAATGCTATAAAGTTTGGATTAAAATAGAAATTTTAAACAAGTTTTTGGAAAACGATACAGAATTTTGAATAATTATTTCTTTGTACCGTCTTGAGCCGAATTCTGAATTATTTCCATATGAAAAAGTATTCGTAAAAAAAAAAAAAAATAAACATTATTATAAAAATTCAAGTTTCTATGCAATGCTTAGAATTTAAAATAATTAAAAATTACAATTATAGAACATCATTATTATTTAAATTTATATACAAAGTTAATTTATCAATAATTGGAACATCATGATTATATTTGTTATGAAATTCACACATAACATTTCGCTTAATAGTGATAAACACTAATAACATAAAAAAAAAATATATTATTAATAATAATATTTAATAATAATTATAATAATTATAATAATAATTATTATATATACATATATATATATTTGAAATATTGTAAGATCTAAAATATAAATATTAAATAAAAAATAAAAAATTATATATAATAATATTAAAGACTAGGAGCCAGAAAGTAAACAGATTACAAACATAAATATATATATATATATATATTTTAATCACATTTTTTATTTATAACCGTTGTTAATTTTCGATCTTCGTGAGGAAGGTTAGCATCATCCCATCCCCAGATTCCTTCACCATTTACATGCGTACCATCTCCAGTTCTGGAGGCTCGTTTTTGGATCATATCACTCGAAACAGTTTTCATATCATATGCCCAACCAATAAACGAGAAAAAGTCTATGAAAGCAGTAGTTATGTTGGCTCTGTAGTTGCCGAGTTCAGCAGCTTTGTAATCCCATGGGAACACATGATGATAATTGTGCCATCCCTCGCCTAATGCACCAAGTGACACCGAAAGATTTTCAGATGGGTTAATGGATCTAAAATAACAAAAAAAAAAATTAATTAGTACACCTGCAAATTGAGCTACAAGGTTTGCCCCTATAGGGGACAAGGAAAACAAATAACATTGGCCGCATACGCACACGACATAGTTGTAATAGTAGAGATAGATTATAGCCTCAAGACAACAACCGAAATTTTAAGTGAGAAAACTGGAAAAGTTGGACTTAACATGAAATCATGAATGAAAACAAAATGAAATCATGATTGTATCTATGAGAAAGACATGTCATCATTTCGATAGTTTGGGACTTTAAGTATAAGAAGTAGATATAAACTCGAAGGCGGATAGTCACAAAGAAATACACAGAAGAATCACAGCTGACAACAAATGTGCTTTTATTCATTGGTCCAATTATTTTAATCTAAAAATTACCAAGTAGAACAAAAATAAGATTATATATAAAACCCTCATTAGAATGATTGTACTATAATATGCCTGTGGAGCATGGGCATCAACCAAATCTGATGATAACAAATTAATGGATTTTCGAAAGGAAAATTCTGCGCAGAATATTTGGTTCAAAGAGAAATAATAAAGGTGACTATGAAATAAGACCAAACAGAGAATTAAATAATCTATTTAATGAGCCCAATTTAACTGTTATTCTCAAGAACCAGAGAATAAGATAGGACACGTCTGGAGATCAAAAGACCAACTTATATAGACCATCACGAAATGAATAACCGAACAAAAGTTGACCGAGAGGAAGGCCTAAAATACGATGGGAGGACCGAGTAAAGGAAGTCCTCGGGATACTGAGAGTTATGAACAGGATGCGGCAATGAATCTAAATGGCCTAGAATAAGCAACACAAAAAAAAAAAACTTATAAATCACATAATATGTAAATCTTACGCATCATATGGACGGTTTCCCCAAATGTGAGCAGCACTGTTTACCAACCATGTCATGTTCAATGTGAATATGTATCGCAACATTGTTGAAGTGAAAAATGCATTAACATATGTTTCGTTCCAAAAATAAACAGGTATTATTGTGGGCAGTATAAAACACAAAAGTAATAGTAATGGAATATAAAATCTGAAATATGAAAATAATTAATTAAAAAAATATAACACAATTAATAATTCAACAATAGATATTTTTTTTAAAATTGAATCTTACCTTTTCTGAAACATAACAATCATATCTTGTTGTAAATCAGACATATCAATTTTTTGGCATTTATCATAGTAATCTGGATGTCTACGAACTACAAGCCATCCTACATGCGAAAAAAAAAACCCTCTCTTAGCATTGTGTGGATCTGAGTTTGTATCTGTATATTTATGATGAATCCTGTGATCCATACACCATTCGTAAATATGATTCTATAAATAATAAATTAATTAGACATATTATCACAATAATTAATACAAATTTTTAATTTCTAATTAACCTCAAATGCAATAGTGCTCATCAACATTAAAATAAATCTTAAAGGCCATTTTGCTTTGTATGACTTATGTGACCATAAACGATGAAGACCTGCAGTTACACCTAAACCTGATAATACCCATAAACTCAAACCTAGAAAATAACAATATATAAAAAAAACTGGACATACTTCACTCCTCGGTTGGGATAATCTTGGTGGGTAATTAAATTTTAAAGAAACGATAAATTATTTCTTTAATAAAATGATTCTGTGCAGAGCTTAAATTAATATACAATAATAATAATTGTCGATTAGTTTATATTTAACAAATGTTATTTAATAATGTCGGGTATTCGATAATTGTGTGTGTGTACATGGGTGTCTGTGTTAGGTAATAAATTTCTTTATAAAAATGAAAAAATCAATAGAAATTTATTTTTATAAATTAATAAATCTTCAATCTTTCTGTAATAAGTGTAATTGGGTTTTTGGTGTTATTATGGCAATATTGGGTTTTATTTTTTAATAAAATAGTGAAATTAAATTAGCTATTTTTTTTTTTAATGTCCAATAATAGTCCATATAATAATAAATGTCTATTTTTATTTATAGTAAGTTGTGTTAAAATTAAACAAATTAAAATATTAGATGTAAAATATTAAAAATATCTAATTATATTATAAATATTAAACATTACATTAAGTCCTTTGTGATAAAATTTAATGTCCTATTATCATTATTTTTTTAATTTAAATAATAAAAGTTTCAAGTTTGAGTATACCTATTATAAAATGAGGTAATGGATCGTAAACTTAATAAATAAAAATAAAGCTTAATTTGATCATATTTTTTATTGTAACTGGTGTATAAATTTAAAAATTATTTTGAATAAAAAAAAATCATAATTGCAGCATATTTTAGAAATATACAGAATATTAAAAAAATATTTTAAGGTCATATTTTAAACTTTTAAGAACCTGAAAGTCTGCTTTCTATTTATGACTAATTTGGAAAAAAAAAATGTTTTTAACTTAAAATGTGAATACAACTAGAAAGAAGATACATTTAAACTTACCAAATATTGTAGTATATAATTTAGCTGACGCAAATACTAAGTATAGTCCGTATAGAGCAGCAAGGTGTCCAGAAACAAAGAATAAAACAATGCTCCATACTATATCAATCTTCACGGTTTCTTTAGATGTTAAATCCATTCTTTCTTCTTTATTTTTATCCACCGAATTGAGATCAGTCTACAATATGAAATAAAAATAAATAAGTTAAAAAGATTAAAATACAACACTTCTAGAATACCTCTATCATTGTATTTTCTTGGGCACCACTCGTGGCACCTTTTGCATCCTCCATCTCGCTGTGGCAAACTCACCTGAACTAATGATCAATCAAAACCTGTAATTAATGTATTATATACCTAAGATTCTAATCTAGATTAGAAGTTGGGTCAAAGGTGTCATGACTCATGAGACAAACATAGACATTTTGGAATATTAATGGAAATAAGATAAGATGGCTATTATAATGATAATTGAACAACACATCACATGCAATTAATACATGATTAATAGGTAAATATAATATAAAATAGGAATTACTTTAATGGGAGTACTTTTTCTTGAATTTACCCAGGCCACGCACTATTAATACTCTGTTTATAAAAATTTGTATAACTGAATCGGTTTCCAAAATTTAATATAATAATAATATCTAAAACAAATCAATGCATACCAAATTTTAGTCTCTCACAAATGAAACAATTATTTAGATTTATAAATTCTGAAAATAAATACATTCATATGATCCAATTTCACTGCTCCCGTCTTTGTATTGAACAGCTCGCGATTTAATACTGACTGGTTCACCATGTAGCACAAGATTATTATAACTGCATGGGTGTATCAAATACATAACGTAGTCGAGTCTTAAAAAACAATACCGTTCGCTTTTCTCCTTTATCTGTTTACAACAGCTGCTGCTCCAACAAGTTGCAAATTATTCAATAGATCTCAACATTTTCGTCCACAACCACAAATAATATCTATACTATACCACAGATAGAGAACTCCTCTTATCAGCTGAAGCTTACCAGCTGTCTGAATTGCCGCCATTTTCTCGATAGGCAAGATACATCGTATTTCTATATTAAACTGAAACCTGTGTGGATCATATTATTTAATTTATCAAAATGTTATTTTAAATTTTTAACCATGCCTGTTTCATGTAAGGCATATGGATGTCATAGTATTATCGAAGAAATGATTTATCGTTTCTTTAAAGTTCTACACACCCACCATGAGTATCTAACGTGAGAAGCGAAGAATACCCGTGGTGCGAAGTGGGTATGTCCGGCTTTCTTGTCTATATACTTTATTTTATATTCACTTATCATATTTTCTTTACCTACTTCACTTTACTTCAATTATTTATTTATTTTTTTTCATATAAATTTTATCCATTACCGTTTCTTTTAACGAAAATAACAATAATAGCAAATAAGAGGAAGATTACCTAAACTACTATAAACTAATAACAGACAATTATTTTTTACACAAACAACGTGAGAGTGTTCTAAAACCTAAAATAGTCTCCTTAGCTGCGCCACTGAGGCACCCTAAGATGATTTCGAACGAAAGAAATTAATAATTATAAAGATCATTTTCAACACACTTACCAAGAGTATCTGACCCGAAGAGCGAAGAATATCCGTGGTGCGAAGTATGTCCGGCTTTCTTGTCTATACTTTACTTTGCTTTACTTTCTTTTATCTAATAAATAAAGGAAAAATAATTAAATGAGAAAAAATAGTGTTAAAAAAAAATGTCCAAAAATTTTTTTTCGCATTTTCAAAATTTTCTAGTGCCAAAATTTTTCTTACATTATTGTTTATTTATGTTTAAGTTTTCATAGAGTTCGGATCAAAAAATGATGGTTTTCAAGTCTTTTGTAAAATTTTGGGTAGTTTTTTTCAAAAAAAAAAAAGATAAATAATAATAATAAAGAATTGAGAAATTCAAAAAAAAAAAAATGACCTCTTTAAAGTACCAAATAGAGGAAAATTTTGGACAAGTATATCTATACGAAAAAGTTTTTTCAGAAAAAAAGAATAAAAAAATAAATATCATTGTAAAAACACTAAAATTACTATTTAGTTCTTACGTTGATGTTTGGAAATTAATATTATATTATGCTTCAAAATTGGAACCAAACACTGAAAGTTATAGATTTGTATCATTTCAAATTAATTTATAATATCATTAGTCAATTGATTAATATTATACTTTCATGTTAAAGTACATATTTATATTTTATACAGGTAATATTATGATTATTAAAAATATAACAATATAATATATTATTATTATTATTATTATTATATTATTTATACTCAATAGTTTACCTTCTGAACTCATTATATTCATATTAATCTAAATAAATCTTTGATTTATTTGTATACACCAATGTAATAAGGTGACGACACAAGGTATTTATACTTATATAAAACAAAAATGTTATAACTTATAAGTAAGAAAAATATAATATACTGATGGTGTGAAATGTGTCCGGCTTTCTTGTCCACTAAGTCACTTGTGCAACACCTGTTTATCATGCCAATGTATATAGACTTTGATCTAATGAAAAAATGGTTAGGTTTATTTTGAAATTTGTTGATGTTCAGTGCATTTTTAGAATATTTTATACAAATGGTCAAACTTAGATGTAATATAGATAGTATTTTCTTTTGAAAATGTAAAAGTAATTATCATATTGTTTTGGACTATTTATATTTTGTGCGTCTACTTTGGTTTTATTGATGAGGAGATGGCAATGAAGAGTGATTGTAATTTGCGCCTATAAAAATAATTATAATAAACAAGGAATGACCACAATTATTATTATGTAACAATACATAATATATTATTACATGTCTGTGGTAATTACCTAGTATGAATTGGTAAAGTATTAGTTGAACTTTATCGTTACCAAACGATAAAGAACTTATTATTTATAAAAGAAATGTATGAGACGCGGAAATCAGACTAATCATTATGAATTCAGTGAACTGGGAAAAATAACCGGTCAAGGATGTGTTTTTAGTGTAGTGTTGTGAATAGTCGGGTCCGTGATTGGCAAAAAGGTAATCATTTTTTTTTTTTCGAAATTTTTTAAAAAATTGTTATAAGACCTTCGCATTTTCCTTTTTGTGCATCAAAAACATTTTTCATGTTTTCCAGAGCATCCGAATCCTCCCCAAATTATTAGATACATTTTTGAAAGGAAAATCTACGTTTTGTAACTGTTTTAAAATATGTACGTATTCTCTTACCTGTCAGTTGTTATACAAATAAAATTATCTAAAATAAGGGCATTTTTGGCACATGGTGTCGGTAGAAACTGAAAATAAGATACTTCACTTATTAAGTACTTACTAATCTGTAATCAGTATCAAGTAAATTCAAATAATATTATAATGTAATGATTAATAGAAATTTTCCAATAATATTTTTAACAAAATCGAAAATCCTCCCTACCACATGAAAATATATTTTTAATCATATAAATACCTGTTTTAAAACTATTATTTTTACTAAATTAGAAATAAAAGCAGGTTGACAGTTTTTTTTTTTTCTAATAAAATTTTCAATTGGGAACGGGAGCTGCTGCGTCTCCTCTCCTCTCCGCATAAAAAATATTATTCACGAGCAGTTGGAAAAATTTTTTAGAATAAAGTCTATTTTTTAGAGTTCAAGTTTGCGTTGTATAATAATGTACAACAGTTAATTACGTCTAATGCAAATTTATCGAACATTAATTTTATGTAAGATTAGGTATAATAAATATCTAATGCGTGACTAATTCATTAGTTCAATATCTTTTAAATCGAATAATGGCTGAGGTTCAATATGTTATCTACCAATTATTATAATAATTTTGGTCCAATGTGGCAATTTACCGACAAAAAGTTTACATTTGACTCAGAAAGTGGATTTCAATTTAAACAAAATTTAGAAGTTCAGTCATATTATTACTCGTAAGTTAAATATTACTGCTTGTATAACAGACATGAAGTGTCCACATTGATATCAGATAATATGCATAAAATTAGTTTTACAAAAAATAGTGAAAATTTATGTTTTTTTATGTATAGACACATCATTTTAAATAAATCAACCTGTGACGTGTGTAATATACTTTGAATTTACAGAACATTTACTTACATTTACTAACAAAACCAGAAGATAATTATTAAAGTATCTACGACAAATATAACCAAAGTGGTAAATAATAAATATATTGAACCACAGTTTGAATAATCTCCACGTAGCAAAAACTTAACAAGTGTAACATTGGATTACATAATACGTAATTTTACGGATGGTAATTGATAGGTATTTCACATTTTAATTTATTTATTTTTCATTGAGTATTTATCTATTATAATTGCAATTGACTTGTTTACTAATAACAATAACAAAGGTTCTATTGTTGATTCGATAAAAAACCGTTTATATAATTTTAATTGTGATTGTATAATATTCGTCAATTAAAAATGCTTTAATATTTAAAAACGGTTAACGTGACATAATATGACTAAACTTTGGCGATAAAAAAAAGGCCAGACATACTTTGCACGACGGGTGGGATTCTCTTGACGGGTGTATTTAATTTTAAAGAAACGATAAATCATTTCTTCAAAAAAACGATTCTGAACGAGGGAAGTTAGTAATATAAAAAATAAATGAAAGAAAAAATGTTAGAAAAATGTCCAACATTTTTTTTTCACATTTTCAAAATTTGAATTTTCATAAAATTTGAATCAAAAAATGATGGTTTCTGAGTCATTTTCGTCAAATTTTCAAAAAAAATTGAAGAATTGAGAAATTCAAAAAATGACCTCTCTAAAGTACAATCTAGAGCAGTGCTTCTCAACCTGGGGGCCGTGGCTATATGACTGGAGGGCCTTGAAATATTTATTTAATTTAGAATATTTATATATCAAGGTAACAAATACCAACATTTTAATACTTACCACAAAACTTCAAGCCTTTAATCAAAAATTGTCTTCTTGGTTAAACGCATTTAAAAATGGAGATTTCTCAATGTTTACGAGTTTACATGATTTTCTTACCGTAAATGAGCTTTCAGTGACAACTTCAGTTTCAAATGTAATAACTGATCATTTGTCTTCAATGCTAAAATTTTTATCTGAATATTTTCCAAATTTAAATAAAAATAACGAACACGATTGGGTAAAAAGACCATTTTCTATTTCTTTGAAATACGATCATATTTCATGAGCCGCAAGAG
>JAIPRM010002478.1:0-15817 GCA_025469315.1 Stegophylla sp. TES_Ste_2020 | reverse complement strand
TTTGTGAAACTGCATTTTCACAACTTCAAATTATAAAAAACAAACATAGATCATGCATTTCACAACAGTCTTTAGAAGCTAACTTGCGTATTTCAGTTTCAAACATCACACCTGACATAAATATGTTATGCGAAAATATGCAAGCCCAACGGTCACATTAATAATTATCACATTTTCTATTATTATTATTATTATTATTATTATAGCCTAGCCTAGCCTGTGATTGAAATCAAATCAATATTATTACTGAATATTTTTGTATTGCTTTATAATTATTACCAATTATTTTTTGTTTATATATGTTTTAAGTTTTATACAACTATAAGATTGCATGTTTGAAAAATATATTTAAAAACATTTATTTTCTTTAAATTTTAATAATTTATTTGTATGAAATAGTGCATGTAAATTTAGTATATTATTAAGAAAAAATAATTAATGATTCTGATTGAGGGGGGCCTTGACAGTTTTACGAAAAGTTATACACAGAAAAAATAAAAATAAAATAAACATCATTGTAAAAACACTAGCTTCTTCACTTCGTTCAGAATCTAAAATCATTATTTAACATGAAAATGATCAGTTTTTTTATAAATAATTCTAACTTATCTACATAATATGAAATGTAAATTGAGTACAAAATCTCATTAGCATTAAATATATAGATGAATGTACATGTGCAATTTAAAAATAATTATTATTTTTATGTATGACGTATGTAATATGAAATAATAAGTATACTACGATTGAGGTACTCATTGGGGTTTTCAAACTTGAGGGAGAATTTTCGATCGAGTTTACAACGATTTCCGTTGGAGTGCGTTGCTAATATAGCGCGGCAATATTTATATATTTTCATAATCACGTTGAATCCCCCCCACCTTCCCACTGCATAATCAAAAAGTACTAACCGTCCGATCACGATTCACGAGGAACAGATCAACAGACCAGTCAAACACACGTTGACAGCAACGGTCGAGGGGTACAATACCAAATTATTTTGGATACTCGAGAAATTCTTGTGCTCTCATAATAAATGTCAAAATTATCCAAAAAAATACATATATATATTTATTTGCTTATAAGAATCGATAAAAAAAAGATTTGAAATAAGAGCATTTGTGAATTTTTGGATGTTATAATAACTTTTGACTTAAAAGTTGAACGATTAAAATTAGTAGAATTTCTTTTCGACGCGTTGTGAAATTTTGGTAACTTTACTATATGAATTCGGAGAGAGTAAAGTTCTCCAGTGCAAAACGATTTTTTACGATGTGAAATTTGTAAGTTGTAGAATTTGTAATTAATAATATAACAACACAAAAGATATTTTAAAGAGGATACAGAGGATATTTTTTAACTTCTTTTAGATTCTGAACGAAGTGTAGAAGCTAGTGTTTTTACAATGATAATTTTTTTTTTTTCTGTGTACAACTTTTGATATGGAAATACTTGTCCAATAGTTTCGATCAATAACTTTTTGAAACCGGATTTGCCTCTTGTACTTTAAAGAGGTCATTTTTTGAATTTCTCAATTCTTCAATTTTTTTTTTTTGGAAAAAACTACCGAAAATTTGACAAAAACGACTCGGAAACCAACATTTTTTTGATCCGAATTTTATAAAAATTTAAACATAGATAGAAAATCATATAAGAAAGATTTTGGCGTAAGAAAATTTTGAAAATGTGAAAAAAAATTTTTGCACATTTTTCTAACATTTTTTTTTTATATTATTAACTTCCCTCATTTAGAATAGTTTTATTGAAGAAATGTTTTATCGTTTCTTTAAAATGAAATTCACCCGTCAAGAGAATCCCACCAGTCATGCGAAGAACACCCATCGTGCGAAGTATGTCTGGCTCTTTTACGGTTTGAATACCATTATCTATTTCAATAAAATTATAATAATAGTTAAATCACTGTATTATAATAAATATTATAATATGTACTAATTTTATGTTAATAAAAGGAAAACAACAGTTTTGTTTATTCAAAGTGTATTCAAATATTATGTGGTGCCACTGGTCAAAATGTAAGCATGAAATAATAATATTGTCCTGTATAACAAATTACGAATTATGAATTTTCCTCAGTTATATGGGTCTAACCACAATATTATTTAACATTGTCGTTTTATAATTAATTAATGGAATATAAACACAGTTATTAATGTACTTATCATCTATGCGCACATCGACAAACGAATTATAAAAATAAAACATTTAGAACATCTAATCAAATGTGAATATTTTCTTAGAATAAGTTTTGTTTGAAGAGCATTGCGCGTCACTTTTGTGTGCTCGTGTTTGATTATTATAACTTTGACGACGGTGTGTTTGGAATAATTATTCGAATTACTGATTTATTTTATAGTCTTGAAGAAAGAATAAATTGTGTTTCGGTTAGGTAAATTTATTCAGTATATCATGTCCATTAATTAATACTATGGCGTTAAAAAAAAAAAAAAATACAATTGACTTCTTATAAATTTTAATTAATAATATTATGCACAACACAGTAGGTATGTTTTCACAAAATCATCAAAATTAAAATTGTGTTTAATAAAAACAAAATTTGGTTTGTAATGTGTTGTATGTAACATGATAGCAAACGATTAACAGTTTGAATAATAGATTCAATTTGTATGCACGCAGAATATATTGACATAGTTTTCTTTGTGTACCTGGCCGTATTGAGTATAAATAATTTAACATTAACGTGAGAAAAATGAAAATTAAGAATATTTTAATGTTGATGCGTTAAGCTTAAATTAATCGGTTTTATTTTAATAGCGTGCATACTAATGAGTATAATAAATGTACTATGAGTATAATAATTAAAATTCCAAATGCGTAGATTTTAATACGATTTTAACACATTTTAATGTTATTGTTTTCCATAGTTCAACATTAGTACTTCATTCAATTAGGTTACCTAGTCGTATTAAACTTACGCATGAAACAAAAAATAATATCAGTCCACACAGGGGCGTGCCCTAGGGAGAGAATTTTGGATGTTCCCCCCCACGAAATTTTATCGAGTTAATAAAAATAAAAAAAAACTATAGCTTAATATTTTTATACAATAATTATTTTAGTGTAACACATTCGCCAATTGAAATAAAAACATTAACCAAGATTCATTGTTAATCAATTTCTATATCAGTGTTTCTCAACCTTTTTACATTATCGACCCCCCAAATTAGGTATCCAATTTTTAGCGACCCCTAAATATATTTCTTATATTTAAGTATAGATTACATGCATATTATAGAATTGCAATAGTATTAAATGATAAATACAATAAATATGATTTTAAAGAAATATAAAGCATCCCCATTTTACTTATATACTTTGTTATAAAAATGTAATACATGTAAAGAAATTCAAATGCTAAGAGTCATCTTCAAAATTAATATGGCTTGGTAGTTAGTCGTTGTTGTTGATCTGAAATGATTTTTTCAATCTTTGATTTAATAGAGTTTGTTCAAAAGAAAATGTTCAGTCAGTATTCCCATTCGATTTATGTGATAGTCAGAGGAGAAACTGTTATTGCACACATAAATAATTAGTTGAAAATGGACTAAAGGTTTTTAGTGTTTCTAAGCTTCGGTTGAGTTAAGATACTCATTTTAATTTTTAACCAAAATAGACGTCATATAATTTTGATGTTTTTTTAAATCTGTTATAATATATTTTATTCTAAAGTCGATTCAATCAATATTGTTCTTCATTGACATATGATACAATGAGCATATTTTCATCAGATTTCATGATGGATTATTACCCTTGTTATATTCTGTATTCATTTAAATGTTGGCGACCCTAAATAATTTGTTAGCGACCACCAGGGGGGGGGGTCGCGACCCCCAGGTTGAGAAACACTGATCTATATTATAGTACCTCTATAGATAAGATTAACCGCGTGGTTTGTGAACATAAATCTTTTTTATTACTTATTGTATACAACATTATTTTGTACCAATTATCGATAAAAACAACAACAAAATATATTATAAACATAATAATATTATACTGATATACATGATCGCGCATGTACATATGTTCTATGCAGTCATTGAATGTATACTGTATGAATATTATTGTATACGCCAATAATATTACCTAATAAAATTTTGAAAACATTTGAACCCTCCCAAAAAAATTAATTGTTCAGGCACGTGTCCCTGAGTGTGCACACGAACTGTTAAAATATTTTCTGCAGATTTCTTCTAATTTTTTTTTTTTTGACAGCAGACACACATCGTTAAGTGCTTACTACTAAAAAATAAACACATTCAATATCGTTTTGATCGAAATTTAAAAACTAACGGGTAATAATCACCATAATATTATATACCATGTTCAAGGTGTATTATGCGGTACACAGGATTTCCGGCGTACATTGGTTTCATAATATTCATAATACACACACACACACACACACTCGTTCAGTTAACCAATATCAGTTGACAACTAAGTATATAGTGACGCCGCAATATTCGGACAAACTATTGTCTTTATCATACGACGACGACAAGTATTCTAAGGTACGTAGTATAAAATACGCATAATAATAATAATTACTATGCGCGACAGACGCGGACGACGGAATCCATTCTATATCAAATCGTATGTAAAGCCAACAGGTCGGCGAATATAATTGACCTTCAAGGAGTTTCTATACGTTCGCCCCAGTCGTTTGCTGGACACCGATGAAGCATTTTCTAAGGTAAGTAAATTATTTATAATTAATTAATTAATTACAATTAGCCTGCGTGCGTATAAATACTCAACCTGCGGCTTGCGGGCCACATTATTTGGCTCGGCGAAGCTTTTCTCCGTGGCCCCAAAACATTTCTTCAATTCGACAATAAAAAGAATAAAATATTTTGATTATATTCAAGATTATTATTAGCTATGTGCTGCGCGCTATTGCAGCAGGAAGAACGATTTATTCTAAAGCAAATAACAAATTTGAAAATATGATATATTTGTTAATATTTTTCTCATATATTTAAAGATAAAATATTCAAAAAATACGTTTAGAAATAAGATTACTAAAAATTCTCACCTTGGTGACATAATATTAAGGATTGCTTCATAGAGCAATTATTAAAAACCTGATTTCACCAAAATAGCAAAAAAAAAAAAAATGTTAACAAAAATTCCATTAATTAAAATATTGTATTATACTAACTGTAAAATGAAATTGATTTAAATTAATGTATTTCTAATTTTTATTATTCCTTAATTCACCCCTCCTCCATTCGCCTTACAACTTTGTTTGAATTTGTGGCCTAAGTAAAAAAAAGGTTGAGTATGACTGAAATAACACGTTAGTTACTGCATGGTTCATAATATTATTATATTATGTGTCGGTTATTGCTACAGCTAATGTTTAATAAAACGTTGAGGGATTTAAAAGGCGCTTAAATTATATTTTGTATTTCTAATTATTGTAGAATACATTCGACGCGTAAACGGATAAAATAGCAGGTCGTGCTTATAATAATAATTACAGTTTTTGAAGTCGTTCGATTTGGCGGTCGGTCCGGTGTTATGGAGAACATGGAGAACAAGGATACAAGAATACCGAGAGAAACTCATTGGCCCAGCGTTCTCTATTACTTATATCTTCATTTTTCCGCTTTAATCGGATTGTATTTGGCGATTTTCCAAGCCAAATGGATTACCGTCGTTTACAGTGATTATTTAAAATTATAAATTATAAAAAGGCAATATTTTAGCAACATTTTCAAAATCATAATTAAAAATTCTTCACAGCCATATGTCTCGTTTACATTTCCGTCCTCGGCTTAACCGCTGGCGCTCATAGATTATGGACCCACGCGAGTTTCAAAGCCAATACTGTTCTCAGGGTATTTTTGGCGTTTGCACAAACTCTGATGTGTCAAGTGAGTACTTTCAAAACAATACTCATAATCAAAAAAAAAAGGTAAAAAAACCTCGTGTTGTGTTAAGGGACCATTGTACGATTGGGTCGTAGAACACCGATTGCATCATAAATACTTTGGCACCGAGAAGGATCCGTTTAATCCGAATCGGGGATTTATGTTCGCATACTTTACGAACAAATTGGTGTCGAGTCACCCGGATCACGAGAAACTGTTGAAAACCATAGACGCCAAAGATCTGGAACAAGAACCGATAATAATATGGCAAAGGAGGTAAAAAATATTCTAATAAATTATATAAATAGTTTTCCATCGCGATCGCTCGATTTTAATATGATTTTCGCTGTAGACTATATTGGTTACTGGCTCCACTGCTCGTGGTGGTTACCGTCATTCTGCCGTCCGAACTTTGGGGCGAATCGCTTCTCTGCTCGTTTTTCATCGCTGGATTCGTCAGAGTTACAGTTTTGTTGCATTTCAGTTGGATCATGAACGCCGCCACCTTAGTTTGGGGATTAGAACCACTTAACAAGTAACTCGCGCACTGTTAAATTTAATTATAATATGTAGAAATAATATTATAATAATTTAGGAGGTTCTCCGTACATTATATACTCTCCTATGGTTTGATGACTATACAGGGTGTCCCGCCGAGGATTTGCAAAACGGCAATACATCCAAGGCCGGATTAAGTGTGCTCGTTGGGCCCCGGGACGGAAATTTCATATTGGCCCTTTTGACAAAAAGTTCTTTGAAAATCCTCACGCTTCGCTGGCAAAAAAATTAATTTTTCTAATTAATTTACAAATTTAACTTAAAAATGTACTTATCAATGTATATATATTTTATTATACGTCTATTATAAGAGTATTATTAATTTGTAGTATAATAAAAGTCAAGACTGCCAAATTAATATAAATAATAATGCATGATAATATACAAAGTTTAGTTTTTTTTTCTTCTTTACTTGAAGCCATCTCCCTCAGTACTTCATTTACACTAAGTATAACTTAAAATCATCGAAAAATGTGATTTAGTCTAAAACTGTATGGGCCCTTGTCACTTTGATACTTGGGTGGGCCCTGGGGCTGCAGCCCCGGCTAGACCTCCCCCCCTTAATCTGGCTATGAATACATCCTGAGATAAATACGTATATTTTAACAAATTAAATTTCTAGAGTCTAGATCTCATGAGAGAAAGAAATTGATGTCATATTAAATTTAAATTATAAAATTATTTTTACGAGTAAATCAACTATAATATGTATTTATTATAAATATTCCAACTATATCTCATAGTTATGAGTATATTATAGTATAGAATCATTGGCTTCTAGAAGGTTATATAACGATATAGTTTTTGTCCATAAAGTAATTAACGGTAACTTATCATGCCCAGAGTTCTTAATGAAGATAAACATTAAAATTCCAACTTTTAATTTAAGAAATAACTATCCCTTTTTTAGTACCACAATGTTCAACAAATATAATAAAACATAGTCCGGAGTATCGTCTTTTAGATTCTTGCAACAATGTACCTAACTTTGATTTTTCTTTTGATTCAAAACTGAAGTTAAAAAATATAATAATGAATATGAATTAACTTACATGTATCTATTGTATATGTATATATATATATATATATATATGTGTGTGTATGTGTATATGTGCATGGTATTTGTGTTGATGTATGTATGATATATATTTTGTATTGACTTGTTTGCTTTTGTTTATTTTTTCTCTCTCTCTGTATAACTTTAATAGTGTATTTTGGTTTATGCTGTACTGTAAAAATTTAATAACTGTACTCATTAACCCTTTGAGGTGTTAAGAACTTTCAATAAAATAAAAAAAATAAATCGTATGCATGATTTGTTCACAGGTATTCCATTCAAACAAATTTGGTATTTTTCGTAAATAAAAGTCTGTGGCCTCTATACCATTATACGTTACCGTGGGACTATCAGTGTGGAGAATATGGTAATTATAATCACGGATGCGTTACGGCTCATTTAAGGGTGTGGGCAGCATTGCGTTTCGTGAGCGACTTGAGAACGATCGATTCGGATGGAATGAGAAAAGCTATGATCGAGGCTTCTAGCACGGGGCAGGATTTCAATCTGTGTGCAGAAAAATACGCATTCGATCCTAATCTTATAAAAATAAAATGTGAATTAGATTTAGAACGATTACCTTGTTGATTATATATTTTATACCGTTGTTATAATATTATACAATTATTTTAATAATATTTGTACCTACATCTGTAATTTGTATTATCGAAAAAACGTAATTTTAAAAAATATTGAAATTTATAGCTCTTAACAATGCTATTGAATGCGTGTAATGAACGAAAAAATTAATTACATTGTTATATACATCATATAATAATGTTTATAAGATCATAGGAGAAGAATTATTTTACATACGTGTAAAATAAATTACAAGTTGTACCTATTTTGTTTTTAAAAATCTTTGACCAATGGCTATATTATGGAACTCAATGGTAATTTATCCTTCTGAATGAAGAATTAATTTTAACTGAAGAATTTTCTATAAAATATCTGATAGAAAATATAATCGTAACTATGGCTTAGATAATATTAACAAAAAAAAAAAAAAAATTTGAATGCAAATTTTATCATATAAATGTTTATGTTATTAAAACATGCTACTCTAACAGCGACACGTATTTAAAAAAAAATTTTATGTTATCAAAGTATTTAAAGTATTGTAAAAGAAAATTTCAACAACCAGACTCTTATAGTGTTTCTGGAGGAGAAAATGGGGAAATAAAATAAACATCATTGTAAAATCATTAGCTTTATCTCAGAATCTTAAAAACATTTCGATTAAGATATTTTTCTAAAAATGTAGAAAATCTGTTAAAAAACTGAGTAAAAACGGCAAAATAAACTGTAAATGAGATTTTAATTTCACCATAACTCCAAAAATAATAAAACTAGAAACTGGAAATTTTCACCTGTTATAAACAATTGTGTAAATAGTGTAATAATTCCAAATATACCTATACACCCAAAATATGTAAAAATATGCACTATTAAATTTCATATTTTGATTACTATTGTTACAAAAACGGATTTGTATCTCACTCTGCGTGTTTTCCTATGTAGCAAAAAAAAAAAATAGAAATGCTTAAATTTACGAGCCCTGTCCATTACTAAATAATATAGATACTTCACTTAGGTATCTAGTTTAATAATTTTATATGCACTCATTATTCAACATGATTTCAACAATTTTTATGAAAAAAACGTTACAAATACAAATTTTAAATCAAAAAGTTTTAATATTGAAAAGTTGTAATAGAGTAAGTAAACTCGCCGCATTATATTAATATGCAAGTATATTTATTTTATTTTCTAAAACAGATAGTTCAATAATATTATGGAAACGTATCTGCTTCACATGATTATTTTTATCACCATGGATACGTTCAAACGTACCTTGAGTATTTAATGTTTATCCTTAGACCTTACGACAAATATTACTCACTTATTTATTGTACAATTACAAAGTACTTACAGAATTCGTTGGCAAAATGGAAAAAACCGAGGAATCAAATAATATAAATCTCAAGCCCAGGTATGTTATAGTTACAAAGTTATTTCTTTTATTTGTATTTACATAATATTATACAGAATATACATTATAAACTATGCCTGCAGGCATATAGCGTGAATTGAAATTAAATATTATGTGTTATCGTTGCTATGCAGTATTATATAATATCAACCTTACAATCAATATGGTATTCACTTTAATACATTTTATATCTTATATTAAATACATTCACCATAATAATTGTAATCTAAATAATAATAGTAACACTAGCAATGATATCAGTGGCGCAATCAAGGGGGGTGTTTTGAGTGTCTTAACACCCCCCCCTCTTTAACCATATTTATAGTAATTTTATTCAATGAACCTTGAAAAAGAGAAATCCTTTTAACTTTACAATAATTATAACCTTTATTAATTCAGAAATATATCATGGTTAAAATAAAAATAATATTTAAACATTTATATTTTAGCTCGAGAGAAAATAAAATACATATACTACTCTTTACTTCTATTATTCCATTTATCTTTATTGGCTTCAGTTAAAACCAAAAAAAAAAAAAAAAAGAAGGTGCAAAAATGTTTTGCAAAATTAGTATTTTGTCATTCCTCGGGTGGGACTTGGTGGGTGTGTGCGTCTATAATATTTCGATAATATAATATAATTATTATTCGTGACTTTTATAGAATAACAAAAGAAGCGCTGAGAGATATTTGCAAGCAAAATAATTTGTACTCGATTCCTAAACATAACGACGTGTTGTATCTTCATTTTAAAGGTATGTGAAAAAGCTTTAATATGATTGATTATGAATTTATAAATAACAAATACAGATTTTAGGACTATTATATAACTTTTAAATGTAGCCAAATATTTAAGTACATTTCTACTAATACATATTAATGGTGAAAAATGTATGACATCCGTTAAAACTATGGATAATGGTGGTTTTGAGGAAAGTGGGGGTGATGGGGCGTTTTTTTTATATAAGTAATATGTATATGTTAATCATAAAGGGTTATTTTATCTTTAGTTAGTAGGGGTTTATGTAGTTAGTAGAGGTATGGTTTTGGGAGAAGGGAGGTTTAAAATTTTAATCTCTCCCCCTTGAAGTTTGATCAAAACCACTATGTATGTTGTACGTGCTTGCCTTTTATACTTTATAATTATAATTATTATATATATATATGTAATATAATTGAAAAAAATGTTCAAGGTTATTCGAAAATAGAAAACTTGGAAGAATACACAGGACTCAAATGTCTGTGGCTAGAAAACAATTGCATAGGAGATATTTCCGGACTCGACAATCAAATTGATCTCGTTAGTTTGTATTTGCATCACAACGCGATCTGTAAAATAGAAAATCTCGATTTGTTGGTCAAACTCAACACACTTAATCTGAGCTATAATTTCATTAAAACAATTGAAAATTTGGGTGCGTACAAAAATGATTGAATTTTTAATTATTAATGTTTAATCGTTATTAACGCGTTTTAGATATTTTAAAAGATCTCAGTTCGTTAATTATAACCCACAACAAGCTTTCTACGGCCAACGATATTGCACATTTAGCTGACTGCAAATCATTATCTATCATTGATCTATCGTACAACTGCTTGGATGATCCAGATATCGTCGAAGTGACTCTCTAATATTATAATATTATTTTAAATTAAATTAACAAGCGGGAATAACGTGGTTTTTGATTTTTCTAGGTATTCAACAAGATGAAATCTTTGCGTGTTTTGTCACTGACCGGAAACACTGTTATTTCTAAAATAAAAAATTACCGGAAAACTTTGACTTTAAAATGCGTAAGTCCAAGCTGTTAAACATGTAATTATTATTAAAATAAGGCAATGCAATTTTCAACCCCTATCAGAAGATTATAATGCATATACTGTTCATTACGTCTTCTTATTGTAAATTAAAAACAAAAATAATTGAAGATATTGGCTAATATTATTTGTACGTGACGAGATAATAACTATTTATAGTTGAAAATGTTGAATATACTTTTATGACGGTTTTTATTACACATTAAAACAGTGGCGTAATTAGGATTTTGTACTAGGAGGGAGGGATATATGTATTTTAGAAAAAATTTTACAACTTTTAAATAAATTAAGTATTAATAATATATTAATAATAAATCGGGCATAGTAACAGTTATAAAACTAGATCCAATTTTCTGGGGGTAAGGTAACACCGAGGGTAACACGTAGAGATGATTGAATAAAAATTTAAGATCATATAACCAAAAGTTACAAATTATATGCAATAAAAAAAAAAAAAAGTTCCACGTACTACGCAAAAAGCGCAGTGAAAATAATGATTTTGTATGTACTATTGCCTGTTGGTAAAACCATATTATTTTATACTTAGAATTTAAAATTTTATTAAATAAAATCGAGATATTTCCAATATTTTTAAAGCTTTATACTCAGTCAAAAAGTAGTAATGACATTTTGAAAGTAATTATGGTATTTCAGGATAATTTAGATTTCTCAGCACCATTTTTTCATATTTACAGTTAAGTATTGAAAAATAATTTTATGAAAATCACGTCTACAAAAAATTTTTTATTCAACTTTTCGCTAGTTTTTTCTCACATTTAGAAAAATTTTAAAGATAAGAGAAAAATTACTTTTTTAGAGTAAAAACTAGAAAAAATGTATGATCTATTGAGTAACTAACATTTAGACCATATTATATAATTTAGTATTATCCAAAAAAGTGATAGACTACTTCATTTGAAAACCAATTGAATGAAAACGGCTTTGGGGGGGGGATCTATCTCCACACCCCCTCACTTAATTAAACCCCTGTATTAAAGTATGAAAAATGCGCAATACCTAAAATAGGTTCTTACATTAAATATATGCATTTATGTATGTATAAGAATTAAATTGAGTTTTTTTTTCCCCTCCCCATAGAAAGAACTTTGTCATTTGGACGAGAGGCCAATATTCGAGAAAGATCGTATCTGCGCAGAAGCTTGGTTAGTTAGAAGATTAAATTTGAGAATTTAAATTGAATCGCACAATAATTGTTACACGTATTTTTTTTTTTTATTCTTCAGGAGTACCGGAGGAATTGAGGCCGAACAAGCTATGCGAAACAAACTGAACGAAGAAGAACAGAGGAAAATTTTCGATTCCGTAAACGGGTTGATAAAATTACGTCGAAACAGAGCTCTACACATATCTCAGTCGATTTCCAAAGAAAACGCCGATGGGGATAAGAAAACCGGGGAAAACAGTTCTACGGACAATAATATAATTATTTCAAAAGATTTTTACGAAAAACGTGAGAGTTCTGACGACGAATCGGTAAAATCAGTAGATCGATTAGTACGCGAAATGAGTGATAACAGTGAAGACGATTATTCTGCCGAAGAATCGATGGAAACAAATCGATCGAGTGACGGCGATTGTTTGTTAAAATATTATGATAACAATAATATGAACTGTGACAAACCTCGTGGACACGGTAATGGAAGGGAAAACGATAATAATTGTCAAACGATTACTCAAAGTACTAACGAAAACGATGAATGTGTAATAATAAATAGAAAAGATGATGAAAATAAGGCGGAAAACGAAGCGGCGACCGTTATCGTTGAAAAACCGTTTGAAAAGCATGCAAATGAAGCAATTATTGAAACGGCTCGTTGTATCAAAAATGACTTGTTTATTCGCCGCGATGATAATGACCCCAAAAGTTCGAATGAAATATTATGTTATTTTAATACGGACTTGCAAGTTTCTAACGGTGGCAATGAGAATAGTGACAAAGAAACGAGAAATAACTTACCGAACAATGACGACGACAACGACAGCCTGCACGATACGAGTGAAAACCAGATTTCAGAAGACACTACAATACGTTTGAGAATTGAGAAAACGTCACGAATTCTGTGCGGAAACAGGTCGAATAATAATATTTCTGAAATTATTTCATTCGTACCGAACGCGAACCATGAAAACGATTTATCCGATGCGACTGAACCGAGTCCGAATAAAATCCAAGACATTCCTCCTGTTCGACTTGCGAGGAAAAAACCGTACGTAAAAGAAATTATGACTGAAAAAAATGAAGCGAAGGGTTATATTAATGAGAGTGCAAATAATGCGACCAAGACGGCGACTAATTGTAATGAAAATGAATTTAATTCCGATAAAGTGGCAACTGATAAACGTGTTATGGATTTGATTTCTTACGGCAATAAAAATAGTTACAAAGACATTAAAAATACATTAATTAAAGATTGTACGAATAACGACGGTGAAAAAAATCAGGGAGATATTAAAAATCATGATAAGATAATTGAAAAACATGGTTCAGCAGCTGCAGCTGATGCTAATACGTCGTCGTACTCGGTGCAAATTGAGGAAACTTCACAAATTTTGTGTGGAAAAAAGTTAGGTACTCTTGAAATTATTTCTTTTATACCAAATACAGATGATGATGAAATCGGTTTATCTTTAACAAAACCCGATCGAAATAAAACTGAAAATATTATTCCTATTCAGCTTCCGTGGAAAAAACCAAATGCAAAAGAAGAATTTCATATTAAAGAACGTTTTGATTGAAATTATTAACAAATAGAAAGAACTATTATGTAAAAATAAGTATTATTTTTTTTTTTTTTTTTGTAGAAAACACATTAATTTGGTAATATTAGACAACTCGAATTTAAAAAAACCGGACATACTTCGCACGACGGGTGGGATTCTCTTGACGGGTGTATTTAATTTTAAAGAAACGATAAATCATTTCTTCAATAAAACGATTCTGAACGAGGGAAGTTAATAATATAAAAAATAAATGAGAAAAAAAATGTGAATTATATGATTTTCTTTCTATATTTAAATTTTCATAAAATTCTGATTAAAAAATGATGGTTTCCAAGTCATTTTTGTGAAATTTTAGGTAGTTTTTTTTTTAACATCTTTAAAGTACAATCTAGAGGCAAATCCGGTTTCAAAAAGTTACTGATCGAAACTATTGGACAAGTATTTCCATACGAAAAGTTGTACAGAGAAAAAAAAATAAAAAATAAACATCATTGTAAAAACACTAACTTCTTCACTTCGTTCAGAATCTAAAACGGTAGACATCCAAAATACATCGAAAATGAGACGTATCTATGTGACTCTTTTTGCGGAAGACCGTATAATCCCGGAAATTATTATTACCGATCGTATAATTCCAAAATTAAAATGTAATTGTGTAGACCGTAAAATTCAGGAATTTTTAGTAGCCGGTCGTTATGTCACCGACCGTATATTTCCGGAAAATAAAATACGTAAACCTTATTTTCACCGACTGTAAAGGTTCTGAATACACATAAGTACACAGACCGTAAAAATCTGAAAACTTTCAAACCGTAAAAATCTGGAAAATCGCAAACCAGACCGTAAAATTCCGAAATGTCCCCACGTTACACAACAATAGCCGAGCGAATAAATATGAAGATTTTAAAAACTTGTTCCCACTACTCTGTAAACAAATTTAAAAAAATAATAAATAGGTACCAAGTGAAGTTTGTCTTCACATTGTATCCAGGCTTAAGACCTGCAACAATGCTAGCATGTTTACAAACGACAGCTGATGATAGACAGACAGAGGGCAGACGACAGATGACAGGCTATAAAAGACAGACAAGGCGACAGGTACCTAACCAACCTAACCTAACCTACTTAACCAATCTAACAGAAGAGAAGAAGAGAGAGATATGATGAAAGAAAGCTATATGATAATAGATCCCCTGAATCCGTGGGGTCCTGGGGCAGGGGTAAAATGTCTAAAGACTTTTTAACTATCGTTTTTTGGTGAGCCCGTTAGCATGCCCCTAAAGGCATGAGCCCCTCCACCACGACAAGGTGGGCTCATGGAGGGGACCTACCTACCTAACCTACATAACGCGCACACGAATTCCGTTTTAAATACTACGTGTACTTATAAATTTAAGTTAAAACACTCATGTACCCTCACATTATTAAGATTACATTACGTCCAGTACACGGCATCAGGCGACTTAAGCAACCACACAGGTTGTTAACTGCGAATTACCGATGCCCTCTCCACCATCACACACGCGTACCTTCAACGAACCAAATAACGCAAAGAAACAAGGTGTCAAAAAAAAAAAAAAAAAAAAAAATGTACACATAATAGATAAAATAGATTTAGTAAGAAGAAAGAAAGAAGAGAAAAGAGAGAGAAAGAGAGTTAGTGAAACGGATCGGCGAAACGACCTCTCCATTACCGCATCGGTTGAACACTGACGACGAGACGACGGCCACTAT
>JAIPRM010002477.1:0-30257 GCA_025469315.1 Stegophylla sp. TES_Ste_2020 | reverse complement strand
AAAAACTACGCAAAATTTGACAAAAACGACTCGAAAACCATCATTTTTTGATCAGAATTTTATGAAAATTCAAACATAGATAGAAAATCCTATAAAAAAGATTTTGGCGCAAAAAAATTTTGAAAATGGGAAAAAAAATTTTGGACATTTTTCGAACATTTTTTTTTTTCTTATATTATTAACTTCTTTCGTTTACAATCGTTTTACTGAAGAAATGATTTATCTTTCTTTAAAATTTGATACGCCCGTCAAGAGAATACCACCCGTCGTGTGAAGTACACCCATCGTGCGAAGTATGTCCGGCTTTTTTAATTTTACTATAGTTAAAAAAAAATTGTTCGATAAAAATTTAAATATACAAAATTCAATTTTTTACTTTCTACATTTTATTTCTTTAGCTCAAAAAGCAAGAGCAAAAAAAAAAAAAACGAACATTTGATTATTTAGGTGGGTCGCCAAAATTGAAAAAATTTTCAAAATGGGTCGTACCATATAAAGTTTGAGAAACTCTGAAATAAAGTATACATAATTGCCAATTATCAAGCCAAAATGTCCCCACGTTGCACAGGAATATTTCTGATTTGCAGAGCGAACGGGAGTCGATCAAGCATCCGGTGAACTAACCTACACTGGCGGAATCGATAAATTATTTTAATAAACAGTAGACGATGGAGTTGATAGATGGTTTTTTTTGTATAGTAGCCAACAGAATCGATATTAAACTTGCGGAATTGATATACGTCCCTTCCATTCTCATTCAAGAACAACAATAAACACTGGAAAGAGTATGTGAATTAACATGCGTGGGCACATTTGAATATTCGCACTATCTCCAACCACTCCAACGGTTTCAACAAAACAATATAGTTATATAGATTATACGCGTTAACTAACTTCCATATCGATTTCACTGGTACATTATTATGTGTAACAGTGACATTAACATAATAGGCCGATTGTAATTTGTAATATTAACAAGAATTGAAAATGGCAAACAATTTAGAAAAATTCAGCAATCGTAAGATAGTAGGTATGTGTTAAAATCGAATTTAGGATAGAAAATAATAATAAATAAGAAGTTAACGCAGCTGCAATTAACACATTCAGTAGAGTAAACTTCAGTCTTCACAGGAATTGTAAAATTAAAAAGGTAATAGTCAATTATTACAGTGACATAGCCAGTGATTCTATGATCTTCGCTCAGAATCTAAAATTCAGTTTCCTGCAAACGTAATGCCCTAATTATAGTAAAAATACCATAAAATTCTAACGTATTTTGAAATACTGCACTTTTTGGTGTTTGAATTCTCATGCTCATGCCTGATAATATTCCTGTGGGGGCGCTCCATGGGTCTTTTCATATTATTGAATAATAAATTAGTTGACATGAAATTTTTCGATATTTTGTGGACAAGAGCACGTTAATAGGTCATTAATATTAACACTCTATATAAACAATATTCAATAACTATTAAACTCTCACATTATTTAAAAATTATTTTTAACATACCAGAATATTACAATGTAAAGGCTAGTTAGAACATTAACAATTTAACTTTCATTTAGTAACACAATAATCAAAAAATTTGTAGGTATAATGATGACGTGTTACTTAAATAATATAGAATTATGATATTAATGAGTTAATAGTACCAATAAAACTACGATATTTGAAATTGATAATACTTATTTTAATATGATCTATTTTAGGTAGTATAAAAAATGTATATTCTGTAACTGCATAAATGAATACACATTAAATTTACAATTTTTTCAAAGAGTTTTTTATTACACTCTTCACTTTGTATTAACTTCATATACCCGCACAAGTGCACTCTTATCAAACGTTACAGAGTAATATAAATATCTCACACTCAAATTTTAAAACATATTGTTATTGAAAAACTGGACCACTTTCTCCATCTAGCAACTGTAGGTTATGATTTTCAATATGAAAGTTAAGTTGAGTCCATGCTAAATTGATTATAAAGCTGATCTATAGATCATTTTATATATATGATATTCATGTCACTTATAAGTGATATGAAAACTTTTTAAAAGTAAGCATGAAAGAACTATATAAGCGAAATATCGAAGCAAACCCATATTTTCACTCAATACAATTTTGCCTATGAGACCTATACTTTTTATGGCTACAAATTATGCAAAAACGTACAAAATTTTTTATTTTTTTTTTTAAAAAAATGTTAATACGCGTATTATACCAAAGCTTCTACACAACAGGTGACCTTCAACTAAACACTGCGTTTCGTTTGACACACAGTGCATGTACATATGTATTCTATATCGTTACGCTAATATGACAAGTTGCGAAATGAAAATTTTCAAAACAAATATTATGTAAACTGATGCGTAATTACGCAAACTATGTCTGGGGCTATCTGACCAGTAACAGAGGTGTTGAACGCCTAATTAGCTTTATTTATCATTTATTATATATATTATAGTAGGTACCAAATAGACATAATAAATATACAATATATTATAATATATACTTTACAATAAACATAGTTTAAAAAAGTGCGTACTTCGCAGCTTGGGTAGAATGACGGATGCTAATTTTTAAAGAAACGATAAATCATTTCTTCAATAAATGAATCTGAGCGGAGCTTACAAACGATAAAATAGTATTTAAAAAAGCCGAACATACTACGTACACATAGTACTTATGAATGAAAAACAATAATTATTGTGTTTTTGATGAATGATAAAAAAAAGGCGAACATACTTCCCACCATGAGTATTCTCATATTCTCATTCATCGGGTGGGATTATTCTTGGTGGGTGAATTAAATTTTAAAGAAACCATAAATAATTTCTTCAATAAAACGATTCTGAGCAGAGCTCCAGATATAAGACAATTTTACTTAAAATATATAAAGTTTATTAATATTGTAAAAAAATTATTTTGTATTCAGTTTTATATCCCCGATAAATAATAAAATAAACATCTTGTATTTACACATAGCTTCTTCGCTCCACTCACAATCTAAAAACATGTTTACAAAACAAATAACTAAATTGAAATTATAGTTATATAGGTACTTGTTTATATATATATATATATATATATATATATGTGATAACCATTTACACACAATTTTATTTAATGAAAGAATAAAATTATAATTTATAATAATATGTAAAAGCGTTAAGTTAATAGTGACTATGTAATTATTATGTCAACATTAAACATATTAAAAAGGACCTCACAAATATTTCATAAATTTTATATTAATATACATATATAAGCATGTGCTCGAGACCACTGAGTAACCTGCTACTTTTTTATACTTATTTTTACAATAATGTTTATTTTAGATTCTGAGCAAAGCGAATAAGCTTATGATTGTACAATATTAATTTTCCAGGGGCTCTTTTACTGTATACCACGTATGAACCTAAGAAACACCGGGCAGTAACTAACATCATACCTTTTTTACAACTTAATAAGACCGTATGTGAACGCACTTTTTTAAAACTGAGTCTTGTGAACTCAAAATTGATATGTGCGATGGGACGAGGATATTTATATGAGTTATCCTTGTTCATAGAGCAAGATAATGGCATATAATAAATTTAATAAGAGAATAGGAAAAAAAGCTGAAAAAAAAGTGACGATAAAAAAAGAGTAAGAGAAAAAAAATCAAATAGAAAAAAGTAGAGTGAAGTAAAATAAAGCAAAGGTAAGTAAAGTATAGACAAAAAGGATATATTTCGCACCATGGGTATTCTTCGCTCCTCGGGCCAGATACTCTTGGTGGTTGTGTTGAATTTTAAAGAAACGACAAATAATTTCTTCAATAATACGATTTTGATCAAAGTATGTTAATAATATAAAGAACAATAATAGTCGTAATTTTCAACACACCCAGTACCCATCAGGAGTATCTGACCCAAGAACCAAAGAATACCCGTGGTACGAACTCCGAAGTATGTTCAGCTTTCTTGTCAGTACTTTGCTTTGTTTTTCTTTAATTTACTCTTTTTATCCAATAAAGAAAAGGAAAACAAAATAATTTTTCTAAAACAAAAATAATTTTGATAAGAAAAAGGTTCTAGAAAAATCCTGCCTAACTTTTTACATGTTCTAAATTTTCTTGCCCAAAATATTTCTAATATTATTATCTACCTATGTTTAAAATTTCATAAAGTTTGGATTAAAAAAGAAAATTGGTTTCCTAGTCTATTTTGTCAAATTTTGAGTTGTTTTTCCCAAATTTGAAAATATAATTGCTAATTTCGAAAAATGGTCTCTTTAAGTCATCTAGAAGCAAATTCAGTTTCAAAAAGTAACTTGTCGAAACTTTTGGATGAGTATTTCTATTCGAAAACGTGTACATGTAAAAAATAAAAATAAAATAAAAAATAAATAACAATTATTGTAAAAACACTAACAATTTATATAAAAAATTTCTATACTGATAATAACATTGGTAAACTGCACATTGTCTTATAAGCAATGTAGTTTTTGTTAAGTATTCCCCGACATTACGAATTATATTAATTATTACAGACTAATTGCAATAAAATGTTACCATGCCTAATCTAATAATGTCACGTTTTGACAATCCTATCTTGAGTTTTAACGTAGATACCTGATTTTTTGGTATTCTCATTGTCAGTATTGTAATATCTAGGTGTATGAAAGACGTTATAAAGTTCCTTGTATACATTTTATACACTCTTACATTATAAAAGCGTAATACATGAAATAAAAAACAGTAAATAATAAAGCAATAAATAAGTTACATAGTTTCGATTTCACCTATGAAAAGAGTACTTCTAAAAATTGTAAGTTTTAGTCAAAATGAACCAATGAATTTTGATTAATTAATTAATTGATTCATTTCTGGAATCAAAGGTATAATATTATAATATTGTGTTAGAAAAAGACTTTTATTTTTTATTTATTTTTCTGATTTGCTCTCTTTCCCATTGCTTTTTTTACTTTTGCTCTTTTTTTTCCGCGATCCATATAATAGTTGTGAAAGAAGCGCTTAAACGGAAAGGCTATAACTGTCAGGAAAATAATTTCATGGAATGTAAAATACTGGAATATATATTGCCGGACTGTAGAAATGCGGAATGTAATAATCCGGTTTCAAAGTTAACATAATATTGACACAAAAAAGAATGACGTTATTACTTAAACTACGTATCTAACAAAGTTATTAAATATTGATATTCAGTATCCAAATATTTGTAATTACCTAATCACATTATAATGTTTGATTAATAATTACTGAAGTGTCTTCTTTTTGGGCACATTTACTTAAGAAACGTTTTCCTGGGGTTAAATTGTAGATACCTAACATAGTTTTTTTGCATAGAGATTTATAAAAATGTGAATATTTGTGAGTTGCGACTATCGCGGAGTCGATACTGGCGGAATTGGTGTTATCGGGCAGAATCGATAGGTTCCGCCGGGTTATGCATACCCAAATATTTTAATAAATACTGAAATAAATACCTACAAATAAAAGCTTAAAAGTCATAGGTATCCTAAATCATTATGTGTTTATACATCAATTATTATAAGTAAATAATGCCATATATTTGATAATTAGCACTTATGACTAAATAAATCACAATATTCTATGAAATTAATTCAAAGAAATATAACAAAAATTTTAAATAGTTATATGAAGCTTATATAAGTTCATGAGTTAATATATGTACTAATGTTTTAAGGTGTATAACCGTAGCACGCATTATCATAACAACCGTTGATTTTACAATATCTATCTCCTATCGGCATAAGTGGCGGGGAATCAGTATGACCAAAAAAATATTTTAGAAAAAAACAAAAGAACAGGAGGAAATTATTCTTTTTAACGTAGAAATTTCCTAAATTATTACTTAGGTACACCTTTTGTGTACCTGAATTTTCTGACCGAAAATTTTTTCAAACAACTATAATACCTAGTACGAGTAAAACGGGTTGTAAACCATCGCGGCCGATGCACCGTGCTCTCGACCATCAAAATGCAGAATATTATACTACGAGGACGTGCAGCTGTTGTAGCAAGATGCGTGCTAACGGTGACGCCACGACCGGCGGGTGCGAAGGAGGAGCGAGTGTAAACGATGAAGAAGTAAAACGAGCGAGTACCGAGCACCTCTATATTATTATTATATTTAGTTGAGAAGAAAAAGAAAAAGAAGCGAATCGCGCTGCTACCCATTCCCCGAAACTCCAGCAGACACGGCCGGCCGATGGTATAGTATCGTTGACCCGGTAGCGGTGGTGTGTGCAGGTGACAATCGCCGCCGCCGCCGCCGTTGTAGTCGTCACAGCCATGCGCGCCATGCCGGCGGGTTCTCGGGGCCACAACGAATCTCGTTTTACCTGCTGCTGCTGCTGTTGTCGGTGTGCCGCCCGACTGGCGCCGTCCAGTCCACGGATAACATAAACCGGTTGCCGGTGCCCGTGCACACGCCACACAGCACACTGCCTCACACACCACGCCCGGACGACGACCAACCCCCTCCTGGGTATCCGGTGTAAACAACGACGTATGATGCTATGTGTATACGTGCGCGCGCGCGCGTGTATACCACCAACACAGCCACCGCACCTTTTACACTACCCTCCTTCATATTCAACTATTTAAAATTATATTACACACACACACACACTAATATACTTACACATTTGAATCAAGGACAAGAATTTTATTTGCTCAACATACCTACACACACACACACAGAATAAAACACGATCCTTGTTTAGTGCCACGTGTATGTGTGCGTGTGTGTGTGTATGATACGCATGGCAAAGGCTGTGTTTTGTACCTTATTATTGTAACACCTAAAAGGTATTGTAAGTACATATTTGTTATATTATGTACCGAAGATAAATGATAACCTTATAACGTAAAATCTCAAACCAAAACATTATGATGACATTTTGAAAACAGTTTATCGTCGACACAGTCGAGCCCCACCAGCTTATTTAATGGTGCTTAGACTTTGCACAATATCATGATTTTTTGATTACAATCAAAGTACAAAATATATGTAATTAACTGACACGAAGCCAATTTTAACAAACAATAATAAACAATATATTTATAAATACAATTATATATTACACGTATATCATGTTTCTGAGATTGTAAGTTATGTACATCGCCATCAATGTAATAATAAAATTAATTATATTATGGGGGAGCTATAATAATCCGAAAAATAATTTCACAGATCATAAAAATCCGGATTATACTTTTCTGGATTGTAAAAGTCCGGACCGCCACTTTCCAAAATATAAAACATAAGTTAAATAAACAAACTTGTCGACACCTCCACTTCGCTCCGCAAATCAAAAATATCCCCTCTCAGCTTGTTGTGTAACGTGGGGACATGACGGCTTGATAAGCGACTGCTGTTCGACATGAGGCATTTTGGAAAAACCCAATTCCGGAGTTTTACGGGCTTCCGTAGATACAATATTAGATTAAGTAGCAAATTAAGATTTTAAAACAAAGGTAGATATTCAGGGGTAGATTCTAAGAATCATTGATTTATTAAAAATTATTCAAAACTCATTGTGCGGAACATTACGATCCGGGTGTTTACTGTATGGGAATATTATGGTCCGGAATTTTATTTGCCGGAATTTTTACGATCTGTGAAAAATTTTCCGGATAATTACGGCCTACCATTAATTCATAAAAGGTTACTACAAAAGTAGTAAACGACACACAAAAACGCATGTTTATTGTATAATCCGTGATGTTTTTGTTAATTGAACGTGTATAAATATAACCTTATCAAAATGTCCAAAAAATCGGGGGGAGGGATGTGGGAGTATGGATCGTAAAATATAATACTACAAAAATTAATTGTTCTACTGTTCTACAACGTTTAGCTTCAATGTGTTCAAACTTCAAACGTTATGAAAAACGAAAATGAAAGTAAGAAAAATAATACATAATATTACGGACTTCGGAGCGAAATGTGATGCGCTCATAAACTAAAAGAGACTATAATTAATAGGTTCATCGAATCGTAGGGAATTATCAGCAGAGCCGTTGATTGCTGATTATAACACATGGGCTATTAATATATTATGAACGCATAAAATATATCAATTGGTAGAATGAGTAACAAAAGTTGAAGAGGTACCTACCGATACTCGATAACAACTACACCATAGCGATGGCGTGCAGTTGTTGTACACGATTAGGTAGTTTTGTTGTTAATAAATTTATCACCGTAGAAATATAATAATATACATTTTATACACGCGTCGGATATAACCGATTCGTCCTACGTACGACCGATAGATCAGCAGATAGATCGAGTGGATTTTCACGAGTGTCAAACTTTTCAGGAATGTCAAAGGTGACGTAATAATAATAGTTACAGAAAGACTACTAAAAAAAAAATATGTCGTCTCGAAGAACGATTTTTTTTACATATTGTTGTTATTATTATTATTATTACTCATCGGGTCATAACCACTTGTTAGAATGTCATCCTACTTCCCCCCCGCCCGCCACTCGTTCCAATACGTGTACAAATATTATTATCGCATATGTATTTAAGGCTCGGACGTGTGTGTAAGATTTTTGCGCGCGTTACAATCTCGTCTACAACTACAGCCATCAGTATCACGCAATCACGAGACACGCCGGGGAGTGAAGATGATGTGTTGTTTTGGCCGTGCATTATTCATAATATTTTATGCGTGTAAACGCGGTGAAGAGGAGACAGGTGTCCGGGAGAACCCGGTTGTAAACATTAGTAGTAGCGTACACGCACGCACCACACGCCACACGCTGACGTGGGCACCACACATGAACTTACATACACGTAGACGAGTGGTGGTCGGTGGTAGAGAGGCGGCGGGTGGGCGGTGGACAACAACAGTTTCGACTAGAACGGATGGAGAGGGACGCGATATGCCAATAACGCAATAAAGGGAACCTTGGTGCCGACGTGGCCGAGACGCGGGGGACGACTACGATTTACACACACGGACGGACGGGCGGGCGGGCGCGCGCGCGCGCGCGATTGTAAATGTATATACACAAACACACCTCGTGTGTAACTCTATGTAAGTATATATTATTATACTTGTATGCATCTGTATACATAAATACATATATATATATATATATATACACACACAAAAACGAGAGGCACAGCGGCAACGTGGGAATGTTGTGTATGTATTGTGAGTAAGATTCCGCTGGGGACTCCTCGTGACCCGTTTGACCGGGAACGGTAGTAAGGGTGATGAGGTTGGGGCGGAGCGGGGAACAAAACATCAGTGGCGATGGCGTGGCAGCGGTCGGACCGGGTCAGGGGGAATCCGCACATTTCTCCACGTACAGTGCATACTCTACAGTAACCGTATAATATCCCGCGTGCCCGAAAGCCAAAATACAAAAACACATAATAATAATAATATGTTTCATTATTATTGTTATTGTTATTGTTGTTGTTGTTTAATTAATGTCTAACGAGGTAGTGGTCAAAAGCAAAGAGAATATTTACCGCGAATGAAAAGGCGGAATTAAGGAACAACAATATTATTTCGCTAGTCCGAAATAAAACATTCTTGTTTTTGCATTTCTTAATTATTGCTCTCGTACACTATTTATTATGAAATTAAGAGTTCTACGATCAAATACAGAATTATACACTGATCAACAATTAAATACCGAGTATGTTCTAAACTTGATAGAACAATATTTGAATAATTAGGACTTTAGGTAAACCAAATCACAAAAATGTGGATCTTACAAGTATAACTTTAAAATCATAAAAAAGGACACTCGAAGCATAAAGAAAATATATATCAACACTATACTTACATTTAACAGGGGCTTCCCCTGGAAATCTTTTTCGATGCATAACTTTACATTCCAAAGACATCCGGATCCCGGATTTCCATAAACATCACGAGTGAGTCATTCATGTATTGTGCTCGATAACCACTGTTAATGCCCATAACTCTGGTGTCATTAATCGTGTGTAGTAAAAAAAAAAAAATCTCAATAAACAAAGAACAACTATTATTGTCGAAACGCATAAACAAAAACAATGATAATAAACGGCGAATAAAATAAAAATAACGATTGTGTGTTTCTACGAAGCAAACTAAAACAAATAATAATAATTAAAAAATTAGTAAATACAAATTGATTGGTGAGTACACTAATGACGTAAGAAGCGTGCTCACACACTGAACAAGTGTTTACTACTAGTGGCGGTCGGTCGACCGTCGAGAATAACGACGACGACGACGATGACGACGAGTATGTACGTTCGGTGAAAGGCGCACGGGGGGAGGCGGAGTACCGATGGCAGCAGCAGCACCGGACTTTGATGGAAGGGGGTGAAGAGTGGCGGGGTCGCGTTCCGATCGTCTGGTCCGTGGCCAGTGGTGCGGCGGGGGGGTTTGCGCACAACGGTGGCGCCCGTTTCCGCTCGTCATCGTCAGCCGTGTGCGCGCGATACCCGATAAACACGTGTTGGTCCGGATCGTGGGTACCGGGCGGGGTAGGGAGCGGTGTCGTTGGGAAACACTCCGGGATATCCCCTGCTCAACCGGCAACTCGCCGTCTCCCGCCGCACACGCGGCGACCGCAGCGACGTCAGGCGTGCAAGCCTATAGACTACACGCATAAGACACACCTTATGAACTGGACGAGCGCGCACGCACTTAATATATTACTAAACTTAAGGTTCCAAAGATTACGAATAAAAAAAAATAAAAAAATATTGAGTCTAAAGAAATCGCCAAACAATAATTAAAAATATTATGATTAAAAATTAATAGCGTAAAATACCGTTTGAGTAATAATTTTATTGTCCACAAGGCGAGTCGTGAACAAACAAGAACCTCGAGACACAGGTGTGTCTCGAGTTAAGTTTTCGTTACACACTTACAATAATTGGTTCCTTATTCGTAAGGTATCAAATTATTTAAAAACATGATTTCTCACTTAAAATGTAAACGCTCACGTTAAACGAAAGAGTGACTTTCGTATTTCGGAAGGATAAAAATTTGTGTTAAGATAATAATTGTTTTGATCAAAGAATCATGTTAGTTTTTTAAATTTTTACATCCAAATACAATAATTTTATAATATTTATTTGTTCTTCTAAAACTTACCGATTTTCAATGTTCAATTTTGTAAAAACAGTAAATTATTTTTGCTTCAATGATACGCTTTGTCTTCTACATCAAAATATTGGACAACAATACTTTATTAAAACAAATTCATGAATCAACCTGGACTCCAAAAGTTCCGATGACTGAACAATGAATTATTATTACATTAGTTTGATTTTTTCTTTTAAATTCTGAACGAAATGAAGAAGCTAGTGTTTTTACAATGATGTTTATTATTTTTTTTTATTTATTATTTTTTTTTGTGTAAAATTTTTGTTACATGGATCTACTTGTACAAAAGTCTGGATCAGAAACTTTTGGAAACCGGATTTGCCTCTAGTTAGTACTTTAGAGAGATCATTTTTTGAATTTCTAAATTTTTGATTTTTTTTTTGAAAAACTGCCTAAAATTTAACAAAAAAGACTCGGAAACCATCATTTTTTAATCCAAATTTTATGAAAATTTGAACATAGACAATAATATGAGAAACATTTGGCGCAAGAAAATTTTGAAAATGTGAAAAAAAAAATTTTGGACATTTTTCTAATATTTTTTTTCTCTTTGAATATTTTTTCATTTATTTATTAGATAAAAAAAAAAGTAAAGTAAAGCAAAGCAAAGTAAAAGCAACAAAGCCGGACAAATTTCGCAACGAAGATATTCTTCGCTGTTCGGGTGAGATACTCTTGGTAAATGTGTTAAAAATGACGACTACAATTTTGTTCTTTATATTATTAACTTGTTTCGATCAAAATCGTCTAATAGAAGAAATAATTTATCGTTTCTTTAAAATTCTACACACCCTCTAAGAGTATCTGACCCGAAGAGTGAAGAATATCTTCAGTGTGAAGTATGTCCGGCTTTTTTTCTTTCTTTTTTTCTGATTCTGAACGAAGTTAAAAAGCTTATGTTTTTACAATGTTTTTTTATCTTGCGTCAAAATCTTTCTTATTTTATTTTCTATCTATGTTTAAATTTTAATTAAGTTCGGATCAAAAAATGATGGTATCCGAGTTGTTTTTGTCAAATTTTGGGTAGTTTTTTCCAAAAAATAAAAAAAATTGAAGAATTGAGAAATTCAAAAAATGACCTCTCTAAGGTTCAAGCAAGGTAAATCCGGTTTCAAAATGTTGTTAATTGAGACTTTTGGACTAGTATTTCCATATGAAACAGTTTTTACAGGAATAAAAAATCATCACCATTGTAAAAATACTAGCTTCTTCGCTTCGATCAGAATATAAAAAAATTATATTTATATAGTGTTCAGGCTCATATTGTCATACTTGTCTTTGTTATCATTTCATAGCTGTGTAACACAGTTCATGCTGCAGTGAGGTCGACAGCAGCTTAACAGCTGTTATGTTTTGACTGCCCAGTATGCGCTTGCGGCTGTTACACAAAATTTTTGCACATGTTTTCAATTAAGTTCAGTTATGTTTTTGTGTGAATTTAAAAAGTCATTGTATCAATGTCACCAAAAGTTTCATAATTTCGGGGGTTTCTATTTGAGTAGGTGACATTGAACACTTGTTTCTAACTCTGTTTTAGTCCCGAGTACTGCGAATTATGTCCGGCTTTTTTTACTGTTGATTTATATCATTTTGTTACAATTTTTATCATCATTGATTCCATTGTTGTGCCAAACAGGCAATCACTTTTTATTTTAATATTATTATTATTATTTGATTATTCTTACTAGTATACAGTCCACTAAAAACAAGTCATAGTATTCATTTTATTTAAAAGAAAACACTTTTCCTAATTTGTTAATAATTATTAGGCATAGTTCTATACATTTTGATCCCACGGTACCGGATATAAAATTATGTTTATTTATAAATATCACAGTAGTTCTCGGAAAAAAATCTTTTTTAAGCTGTTGTGTTTCGACTGCTCAGTATGCGCTTACGACTGTTACACCTTACACGACAGTTTTTTACATGTTTTCAATTATTAAGTTTGATTATGTTTTTGTGTGAATTTCAAAAGTCATTTTGTCAGTATCACTAAAAGTCTCATCATTTCGGATGTTTCAATTTGTGTAGGTGACACTAACAACTTGTAACTAACATTGTTTTAGTCCCGAGTCCAGTTTGTTAAAACTGGATGACGTACCAGCTCGCAGATCTCTATCGTTTTTGTACAGCCATCGTGTATGGAGGAAGTTTTCTTGTGTGTTCATATTCAAGTCTGGTCTGCCGCCTCGTAACGACTAAACCTCGTGTGTTGTTTTGTATCCTGTATAAAGCGTTCATATGATAATTAATATTGTTCCAACATCCCCATTTTCTTTCTATTAATATATTTGTTTCGTTGAATATAGGAGGGTCATTTACCACCGGACGTCTATGACGACACGACACGCGAGTTTAGTCACGTGGGCATAATTGGTGTGTTGCGGCAGATCGCAGGCAAATTATTAGTGTTGTGTTTTGTTAAAATGTTGTTGAATTGTTCATCAAATTCGGCCAGCGGTGTCTGTGAGTGTTGGCAGGGTCAAACTTGCATTTTTTATTACAATTAAATTTATCGTTACCTACAGACTCCGACACCTCATAGCAATATAGCCGCACAAGGTGGTACTCCATCATCATATACATATTTTTATACTTTAAGGCCAACGGACCAGGTTAAATATTGTAGTTTTATTACTATTTTTTTTTTTTATTGTCATTTTTTAATTGTTGTATCAAACAGGCAATTTGTAGTTTTTTTTTGCAGAAGTTATTTTAGATTCTGAATGAAATGAAGAAGCTAGTGTTTTTACTATGATGTTTATTTATTTATTTTTTCTGTAAATACATTTTCGTATAGATCTATTTGTCCAAAAGTCTCGATCAGCAACTTTTTTAAACCGGATTTGTCTCTAGTTGGTATTTTAGAGAGGTCATTTTTTGATCCAAATTTAATGAAAATTTAAAAAGTAAAGTAAAGTATAGACAAGAAAGCCGGACATTCTTCGCTCTTCGGGTCAGATACTCTTGGTGAGCATGTTGAAAATGACGATTTTTTTTTGTTCTTTATATTATTAACTTCCTTCGTTCAGAATCGTCTTGTTGAAGAAATGATTTATCGTTATTTAAAATTCTACACGCCCACCAAGGGTATCTGACCCGAAGAGTGAAGAATATCCGTGGTGCGAAGCATGTTCGAATTTTTTATAATTGTATTAATATATTTTTGTTACCATTTTTATCATCATTGTCTATTTGTCTCCATTGTTGTGTCAAACAGGCAATCATCATTTATATTTTTTGTTTTTTTTTTTTTTATTATTTAATTATTCTTATTATACAGTCCTCTAAAAATAAGTCATAGTACTTATTTTATTTATAAGAAAACACTTTTCCTAATTTATTAATAATTAGTATACATAGTTCTTTACATATACAATAGAATAATATATAAAATTATTATAATCAAAGACATTTCAGACCGCGCAAATCATGATGTTTGCCTTGTCCTAGAAAATCACTTAACCGCATACTCGTACGTTTGTCTTGATTTCGAGAGACTTAAAAATTTGTGGTGGGTAGTACAAAAATGAAAACAAAATAATAACGAAAAACGCAAATATACTATATACTCGTAGAGACAAAGACAAAAATCGTTATTGTAAATTATTGTTACAGGCAAAATAATTTTTCATGTGGTAAATGGTGTATTATTACACAGTACACATTGTGTAGTGTGTACATTGTGATATGAATAACACTTGTAATAGTTCGCGCTAAGAAAAATGGCCGGTGACCGGCGTGACACTAGTGGCAATTTTCAATTAATACCTAGTTATCATAAATGTAAAACTAATTGTCAGGTGCATGAAGTTGGCACCTCCCACATTGCCATTTAGACGTCAAACCTCCACCAACATTTTGGAACTTCATTTTCGAAATTTGGAACCTCATACTTTTTCCGGAAAAAATAACTTCCGATTGGGGGGTAGTTTCTTCACTAAGTCAAGAATCTAAAAAATTTAACAAGAAAAAAAAATGCAAGGAAAAGATATCTAAAATTTTTTTTTCACATTTTCAAAATTTTCTTGCGCCAAAATCTTTCTTATATTATTGTCTATCTATGTTTAAATTTTCATAAAGTTTGGATCAAAAAATGATGGTTTCCGAGTCTTTTTTTGTCAAATTTTGGTAGTTAAAAAAAAAAAAAAATTTTGAAGAATTGAGAAATTCAAAAAACGACCTCTCTAAAGTACCAACTAGAGGCAAATTCGGTTTCAAAAAGTTACATATCGAGACTTTTGAACAAGTAGATCCATATGAAAAAGTGTTCACAGAAAAAAAAAATAATAAACATCATTGTAAAATCATAAGCCATATCGTTCAGAATCTAAAATCAATAGAGGAAGGGTTTGCAACCAAAAGTTTGTACTGTATTTAGATGTGTAGACTGTCCGCAAATAAATATAATAAACATAATAATATTATTATTATTATTTTAATTGCTCGCGGGGAGTATAGACTGTGCAGTACAGCCACCGGCAGAGACTAAAATATCTAAATTTTCGTACTACACACTTTGTACATAATATTGCCTATATTTTAGATCTTTGTCTCCAACACTTTTAACATGATTAAAATACTTTAATTACATGTATGACTCCCTCCAAAAAAAAAAAAAAAAAATTAAAAATAATAAATAAAATATTCACAAATTTATTAGGACCATGCATTTCACGCTATTACAGCTGGTATCTTCTAAACAAAATCGAGACAAACTTTTTGAATCAATCACAAAAATATTACAATAACAAAATTAAATATTAACCGTCACAATGCAATCCCTACACACTTTTTCATTTTGACAATTTTAGTCTCTGGCCATCCAGGTACATCAATCCTTCTAATTCCTTATAATACGCTGCGCTCGCCGTGCAGCAACGATAATAAACATTTTGTTCGTCGACTCAAACTCGTTCCGTGAGCAAAGCGGACTCATCTGCAGCAACAAATACCATCGCGGCACGATAAAACAGTGCGTGTATCTCTATTATATACATACATATAGCATCTCGCTATATAATAATATAATATAAATACAAATTACTATTATACGAATAACCAGTTTAACCACAGATCACCGTACAGAAACACACACTCATTACCATACGGCTCGACCGGTGGGACTCGTAGAGACAGCAGACCCCTCTGCGTCGCCCACCATAACTGCCGCCGCCGCCGCCGCCGCGCGCGGACGACTGCTGCAGCCACCATCCATTCACCGTTTGACGCCCGGCCACCGCCACCAGTGACACTGACAAGACGACACACACGGTCACGGACCAACTCACCCGCTCGTTTAAAAGCGCGGTGGCTGATGAGGCGTTGTCATGACAACGTGCGGCGGCGGCGGCTATGTGACTGCTATTTCTATAAACTATAATACTACAGCAAAAAGTTACAACAACAACAACAACTGTACATTATAATATTTGAGAGGGATTGTTCCCGTGCGCGGGTGCACACGTAAGCCTGATAGTACGCCATAGTGTGGGTGAGACGAGAGGGGGGGCACCGTGAGCCGCACGGTTTTGTACATTCTTCCGTTCTCGTTATCGCATACCACCTCCACTTTTCCACCGCACCACTAGTGAGTATACACTAGATTTTCGCCAAGCCCGTCGTACAATATAGGACCTATATTATAGGTGTACTTGCGCGTTATACAAAACCTTGTCACCTTGGACGGCACGTATGCGCGCGCGCGTCAATTCGTCTCGTTCCATGCGTGACGCCCAAATAGCACCTCGATGCCTCCTTATTACTTACTATTAGATATTCGTCGCTTAATATACTTTTCCGACTGTGTGTGTTGCATATTATTATATTTTATTCATACTTATGTATATCAATAATACGGGCACGTGTAATAATTATTTATATTATACCGTGTAATAATTATTTATATTATACCGTGTGAGTACGCTTTACAAGGCCATTGTAATTGTAACAAATTTTCGGGGAGGATTTAAAACCACATTAGGTTAAAAACATTTCAGTCACGTAATGAGAATTTTTCTACGGGGAGCCATTTTCGAGCCCCAATCTCTAAAAACTTTCTAGATATTATGTCTCCCAATGATAAATAAAAGGGGGCACAGCGGATCTCTCTTGGAATGATTTTCTAAAATGTTTTTAAATATTTTCTTGTTTATCTGCTCCAGTATTTCTCAAGGTCCAAGTACGACTCTGTCTTCCTTCAGCACATTTTCAAATATATCACTACTTCAAGAAAAATAGGCGGGGAAGTGTATCTGTGTACCTAAAGAAATTAAGTCACTTAGAAATAATGAATAATAATTTTTATGATTCCGACAAAATACTTTCCTCTGAAATATTTTTTCAAATAAATACAGTTCCAAAGTTTTCTAACCTTTTAATTTCCAATAAAATATTAGTCCAAATTAATACAATTTCAAACAATTGCTTTCCGAATAAGTATTATCCAAATATGTACATTCCAAAAGAATATTTTCCAATAAATTATAGCCCTCCAACTATTCATAATGACGAGTAATAATTGTTACGTGGTTATTGTATAATAACTGAGCCTTTGCTCAGAATCGATTTATCGTTTCTTTAAAATTCAATACACACGTTAAGAGAATCCCACCCAACGTGCGAAGAACACCCCGACGAGCAAAGTACACACTTTTTATAATTTAGTTTCCGAAACTAAATAATACTTTGAACTTCAAATTTTACCCATTATTAAAGATACAGTAATACAGGTTGAAAAATATTATGATAATTATAGAAATATAGAATTATCTTTGCTTTTAGTTTTTTTTTCCATTAGCATTTTCAATACTAAATGCAATTTATTTTCTGAAAATTCTCCACGTTATTTATAACAAAATTTCTGTAATGATTGGCTAGAATAGTATATTTATTATGAGATTTTGAAGATAGAATTATGGTTAAATGATAATTAATAGCTCTAAAATGTTTTGTTTTAATTTTAAACATAGTATTATAAACTTTTTAGTTTGGTAGGAAAATGAGTCTAGATTTTAACCAATTTTTTCTAAAATGAATTCTAAACATTTAAAAATATATTTTTATGACATTTTATAACAGTTATTAGAAGTATACCATGAACTAATTCAATAGTTCTCGAGACAAATTTTCACAATGACTCGTGCAATTGGTTTAAGTCCATTGCTTTAATTGGTATATTTGATTTTTTATTAAATCTGCTGCTATACAATATCCAGTTTTGGTGGACTATACAATATCCACCTCAAACTTTAAATTAGTTTACAAATAAAGTATAATAACTTAACTAAATATTGTCAATTGTGAAATTTTACGTTAAATTTAAATATTACATTACACGTTTTAACAAACAGAATTATTATTAAATTTATTTAAATATAAACAATTTTTACATTCTGACCGAAGTGATAAAGCTAATGTTTTTATAATGTTTATTTTATTTTTTTCTTCCTCTGTACACACTTTTTCTTTTAGAAATTTATGTTCAAAAGTTTCGATCAGTATCTGTATAGATTCCGAATCATACCTAGATGGTACTAGAGAGGTTATTTTTCGAATCTCTCAATACTTTTTCTAAAAACAGGGAAAATGTGTCGAAAAATTTACAAAAAACGGAAAAATATACAAATACCGGGAATTTTGTAAAGTTGAAAATTACTTTTTAACATAATTCCAAAAATAATGCAACAAGAGAGTTGAAAATTTCACCAAGTACTAAAAATGGTCACAAAAACATTTCATAAAAATGTCAAAAAGATATTTTAAGTTAAGTAAAGCATTTTGAAAATTTTTCATTTTTTGTTAGATTTTATTAAATAAAACTTTTGATTTTTGATATTAGGACTTGAAAGTTTAATATGGATCTCACTGATATATATGTCTTATTGAGCTGAAAAAATCTCGAATATTAGTCAATTTTTTTTTCTATAACAGTTTGAAGTTAGAATTTTGACAAAATTAGTTAGTTTTACTTAAAATTACACACTTTAACGTACACAGAAGAAAATTGGCCTGACAGAATATTTTGAAACTTGGTACCTAGACAGAGAATTTCATTACGAATATTTTAGTATAATAAAATTTTTAGCGAACAAAGAAATTAATATTTTACAAGAGTTTGACTAAAAGAAATTCGAAGATGGTTGGGACAAAGGTAAGTAATGTTTTTCACTTATCTTATGTATACTTCTACCCTATTATATAAGATATACTCCACATCTCGAGAGATCGTCAGTTCGTTGCCAATGTAATTCATTATCGCGGAACTATTTTCTCCCAACATAATTGTTTTTATTATTTATAGACTATGCGGATTGCATTTTTGATTTGTGTTTACAACTTTATTAATAAATAGTTACATATTATTCAGTGTATTTATTAATATAATCACCAAAAAAATTAATTATTTTATTTATTGAATTATCAAGCTTTGATGATGCTTATATTTAGGCATATAATATAATTTAGGTAGATATAAAACTTCATGTCATCACACTAATGATTTACTAATTTCACTCACTCTGTACATTTGTACACCGTTTGTCTTGTTATGTTTTGTTTTTATGGTGGAGCATGCACAAAAATGTACACATTTTTAGACTAATAACTTCCTTAATTTAGAATTGTTTGATTGAAGAAATGATTTATCGTTTCATTAACATTCAATACACCTGTCGAGAGTAATCCCAAAGTGTGAAAAACACTCTGACAAGCGAAGTACACACATTTTTTAAAAAAAAATTTTTTAAGTGAGTATTTTAAAGTACTGTGCCACAACTTATAATTTATAAATTATCTAAAGGAATAACGTAAGTTATGAAAAAAAAATAAAAAAATTTATTCCAGGTTTTTTTATTTTTTTATAAAAGCAAAATAAAAAAAAGTTAGGAACAACAAACATTGGTGAATCGAAAAAAATCTCTGTCGTAATAGTTGCCTATTTACAAAATTTTAAATTTTTTCTTGGTATATTATTTCATTTAATAACATACAAAATGTAAAATATCATCTAATACTGTGAATACCTAATTAATTTCAATTATGAAGACTATTATAAAACACAAATAAATTTTGATAATGGAGATAGAATTAATAAAAATATATTATAAATGAAAATATCATAATTAAAATTAATTGTTTATGAATGCTATTTTTGTTCTTCAATTGTTTTCAGCACTAAATATTTTTATCTTTTATGTTTTATATATATGTATGAAAAATGTAATTAAAAATTGTGTTGTAATATTTAACTAACTTATTAACGCATACGGTATTTATTAGATTCGGTCACATCATTTACATCATTTTTAAATTCGATGTCAATAACGAAGTCCATATCTCGAGTATTGCGTTCATTGGGAGACATTGAGAATGTGCCATACACCTCATCATTTCTTTTCACAGTTAGATAATTGTCTAAGTAGAATACAGTTTGTTTCCAATGTGTATAAGGTGATTCTGGAGCAGTTGAAAATCCAATACGCTTATGACATTTAGTAAACTCTACTGTAAAATAAGTAACCAACGCATGCACATAGTCTTGGCGACGAACTTGAAGATTAAATGGAGCAGTAAATGTTAAGTCTTCTTTTTTTACTGTGTACAAATCTACTTCTTTTAACAAACTAGAATTTGTAACAACCTAATGATAAAAATATAATTAAATAACTAGTTAAAGGAAAAAAAATCTGCTTGTCTTATATTTTACCTGCTTAGGTTCTACACAGTCTACTAATGGTTCACTTATAGCAACATTACGTATGGCACTCATGTTAAAACCATACACATTTTCCCACCAGTTTATTTTGTCATCTTTATACTGCCTATCCTCAATGCCGGTTATGAATAAATTTGCACGATCAGGAAACAACATTCCATCTAAAATAATAAAAATATATAATGATGTATTTTTTTTTTGCAATTTGTACAAAATATTTATTAATTAATAAAATAAACAATATTAAAGATAACTAATTCACATTTTATTAAAACTATAAAATATACAGAATGATTTTTAATGGGTAAATTTCAATATAATCTAAACTAAATATAACTATGTAACTTCAATATAAAAGCTGGTGAAATAAAATTAGGGTGACCAGACGTTTTCTTTTATGAGGATTTGTCCTGTTTTTGTAGATGTCTTCGTCTGTCGTGGCTCTTTTTATAAAAAATTTAAAATGTCCTCTTTTTTTGTATTTGTAATACTGATAATTAATAACATTTAAAGCATATAATTAAAATTTTATTTTTCTACATATGAATTTATAATTAATTATATTATGATAATATCATCCTATATGTATGTTATATTATAGACGTTATAGTATAATAGTTCCAAACCGAGTTTAAAAAAAATTTTGTGATAATTATCAGGTGCTAAGAATATATTTACATTGTACAGTATGCTCAAGAAGACCCGTATGACCTTAATATCTTGGAGGCATATCGAAATTTTAGAATGTGCTTTTTTCAAAGTAATCTTTATACAAATTAGAATTCAATGAAATTAATTTCAAACAAAAACTTTCAAAAAACATAAGTTCTTGGAATAAGTTTTTAAAAATTCAAAAAAAAAAAAAAAAACAATTTAGTAACCTTTGTTTAAGAGTCAATTTAAAAATAAATCAAGAACAATTCATTGACCATTAATCATATTAGAACAAAAGAAGAAAAGTTAGCAGCCTAAATTTTAGATTTCATGAGAATAAAATATAAAATAATTGTTAGCAAAAACATAAATTGCTCTATCTTGGTCTATTTTCATTAAATATCAGTAATTTTTTTTTTTTTTTTTAATTAGCCTTTAAAAGCCTTACATACTTCGCTTTTTTGGTGGGATTGTGGGATGCTCTTAGAAGGTGAATTAATTTTAAAGAAAGTGTGACTTTGCACCTTGGGGTGTTCTTCACTTTTCGAGTCAGATATCTTGAGGGGCGTGTAGAATTTTAAAGAAACGATAAATAATTTCTTTAATAAGACGATTCTGAAGGAAAAAATTTAATTAATATAAAGAACAATAAGTCATCATTATCAATACCCACACCAAGGGTACCTGAGCCGAAGAGCGAAGAATATCCATGATGCAAAGTATTTCTGGCTCTTTTGTCTTTACTTTACTTTACTTTTTTTTTTTATCTAATAAAGAAAAGCAAACAAAAATATTAATGAGAAAAAAAAATGTTGAAAAATAACCAAAATTTTTTTTTCACATTTTCAAAATTTTCTTGTACCAAAATATTTCTCATTTTATTGTCTATCTATGTTTAAATTTTCATAAATTTTGGATCAAAAAAAGATTGTTTCCGAGTCTTTTTGTCAAATTTTGGGTAAATTTTAAATTTCTCAATTCTTCAATTTTTTTCTTTTTGGAAAAAACTACCCAAAATTTGATAAAAACGACTCGGAAACCATCATTTTTTGATCTGAATATTATGAAATTTTAAACATAGATAGAAAATCATATAAGAAAGATTTTGGCGCAAGAAAATTTTGAAAGTGTGAAAAAAAAATTTGGACATTTTTCTAACATTTTTTTTTTTTTTTTTCATTATATATTAACTTCCCTTGTTCAGAATCGTTTAATTGAAGAAACGATATATCGTTTCTTTAAAATTCAATTCTACCCGTCATGAGAAGTATGTCCGGCTTTTTTCAAATTATTTTTCCTTTTTATTTATAAGACAAAAAAAAAAAAAAAAAAAGTATAAACAAAAAAGCCGGACATACTTCGTACCATGGATATTCTTCTCTATCCTGATGAGATTTGGTAGGTCTGTTAATTTTAAAAGGAGCAATAAATAAATTCTTCAATAAGTGATTCTGAGTGGAACTTCAGATTATTAAAAATACAAAATGTTGGTAATTTATCTCACCTTCTTTTAACCATTTGTCTCTAGCATAAAGTACAGTGTCCAACATAGATTCATAAAATAGGCAATAGCCCATCCATTCTGATATAATAATATCTACTTTAGTAATACCATCGGGCAGTTCTATTTCTTCGACCTAAACAAATAATTTAATATTTAAAATGTCTTAAACAATTATAATATTAAATTCTTACTTTTCCTTTGATAATGGTTACAATATGATCTAAATTATTATCTGCTACTATTTGTTTAGCATATTCTACAATATTGGAACATTCTATACCTATGACTTTAGCAGCTCCTGCTTTAGCAGCAAACATAGATAAAATTCCAGTACCACATCCAATATCTAATACAATTTTACCCTGTAAAAATAAGAAAGTTGACACTTTTTATTAAACATTTATATATTGATACTATTCAAGAAAATAATACAAAATTAAAATTACCTTGAATAAATGCTTATTGTAATACATAGAATTTCTATATGTAAGAGTTCGAACTTCATCTTTAAGCATCTCTTCATGTATACCAAAATGAGCATATGAATCAAAGTAATAGTCCATTGAAGTCATTTCACTTACATTTACAGAACTATTTTTTAAACCATTTGGAATAGCTAATGCAGAGGATGTTTCAGCATCATCATCAATAACATTATTATCCATAATTACTTCCATTGGATCTATTTTAGGATCCTATATGAAACAAGAAAATGATGTTGACATAGGTCATATAACAAATATGCATAAATTCACATAATTAATAAAAATAAAATTAATCAATATCATTAAATATTACACAATGAAATAGTGTACACAGTAAATGTAATGAATAAAAAAATACTTTTGACCCAAAAGTAACTTTTTTATTGAATACTCATATATTATATAAACCTATTATTTATTCAAATAAAAAATAAACTATGAAATAACTAAAAATTAACTAGTTAATTAACTTATTTAGTTACTATGTAAAAATATAACAGTAATATAACATTTATCAAATAAAGTAGGAACCTACTTAATCATAGAGGTTATTTAAATAAAATCCCAATTGTTTTTCTTCTATTTATAGAAGAAATAGTTATGTCAATAATTAGCAGGTAGGTGGCTAATTATTATTAATTCAATAATTTAAACAGTATCCTAACAATAAATTCATGTAGATCATAAAGACTTATGAATAATATAGGTTTATATTAATCATGGTATAACTATTAATCATATTAAAACAATTTACTTGTTTAATTAAATTAAATTATTGTATGACTTTGTTTAAAAATAATAATAATAATAATAATGTTTTATTGCCGAAGTATAATTATTAATTACAGTATCCAGAGGGGAAGGGGTGGCTTAGGGAGCTGCAGCCCCTCCAAAAAATTGTCATTTGAAATTTGTAGTATTTAATAGTTGACCTTCAATTTCAGTGTCTAAATCTCTAAATAATCTAAGCAGGTTTTACCTATAGTCTATAAGTTTGTATATTTGGAACGTGGACTTCATGAATCAGATTTGTATCATATTCTTTAATAATTTTGGTTGCGCTGAAAAAATATGCAAAGTCATAAACATCCGAGCTCTAGTAATAACTATAGGGTTAGGATGTATATGCAATACACAATGACTAAATAATGTAGGGTTTTTTTTCTAGATACTAAAAATTAATGAAATCAAAGAGAACTATATTATATTATATTATATAACGAGCACAAGGCCCAAAGATGCAATTACAATTTACATTCAATCAAAAAATAAATAAATACAATACATTATTAACAATAAATGGAATTTGGAGGATTTTGTCACTGTTCAGCCTATCAAAAAAAAAAAAGCCAGACATACTTCGCACGATGGGTGTACTTCACACGACGGGTGGTATTCTCTTGACGGGCGTATTAAATTTTAAAGAAACGATAAATCATTTCTTTAGTAAAACGATTCTGAACAAAGGAAGTTAATAACATAAGAAAAAAAAAAATGTCCAAAATTATTTTTCACATTTTCAAAATTTTCTTGCACCAAAATCTTTTTTATAGGATTTTCTATCTATGTTTAAATTTTCATAAAATTCTGATCAAAAAATGATGGTTTTCGAGTCGTTTTAGTCAAATTTTGGGTAGTTTTTTCCAAAAAAAACATTGAAGAATTGAGAAATTCAAAAAATGACCTCTCTAAAGAACAATTTAGAGGCGAATTGGGTTTCAAAAAGTTATTGATCGAAACTTTTGGACAAGTATTTCTATATGAAAAGTTGTACGCAGAAAAAAATTAATAAACATAATTGTAAAAACACTAGCTTCTTCACTTCGTTCAGAATCTAAAAAATCCTGGATACGCCACTGATTAATTATACAATATTTTTTATAATTATTCAATAAGTACAAGTAACAAGTAATAATTACTAAAGTACCTATTGTAAGGAATTGTTTATCCAAAACAAATGTACCAATATAATTAAAGTAAAACATAGATGAAGATGTGAGAATAAATAGTTAGGTATTTTTTGACCTAACTAAAGTTATAAATGAAAAATTTTTTTAAACATTTCTATGACCAAGGTGTTTAAATAATGTAAACCATGTTAACCTTAGAAAACAAGTTAGCAATTCAATCAAAAGGTTAACAAAAATTAATTTTATATTAATGTTTAGTTGAATATAGCCATATAGGAATACTTATAACTTGTTTTAGTATTTTAGTATTTAATCACAAAGGGAAGTTTTAGATTCAAACACTAAAACACACACGTGATTTAAAGTAATTTTTAAATTGTAATATCCAAGTATTGGTACAAGATTAATAATTGTTTTGAATATTAAACATTCAAAAACTTTTTGAAGTTCAATAATATTGCGTAAATCATTGTAAAGGTTAAAGAATTTATAAATAATTTGTATGTAAGTTAATTTACGTAAAATAATTTAATTTAAAACACGAAATATGTTAAGAACTTACAGTATTACTCTCCACAGACGTTGCAATCAAACCAGACATTTGTATGTTAAAACAAATAACTACTTTAAAAAACAAATTAAGTATAAGCTATAATAGATACAATTAACAAAATATATTTAAATAAATTTGTTATTTAGTACTATTTAAGACTACTAAATTAAGTTAAATAAAATAAATAATAAGAGTTCAACTAGAAGACCATCATTAAATTTACAAAAAGTGAGGAATGTTAGAAATGGAAAACATACTAGAAGTTAGTAACGTTAGTGGAACCGCATTATTTTAATAAATACATTTTAACCTCAATAGTTGTAAATGTATCTATATTTACTGTTTATTACGTTTACCCAAAAAAATATTAGTTAGAAAATTAAAATTTATTTTTAAATTTTAAACAATTAAATTGGTAAAAGTTTTTATTATTTAAAAAAATTTCAATCAGCTAGATTTATTAAATTAGTGTACAACTTACTGCATATTGATTTTTTATACACTGCCATCTATACGCGAATATTTCTTCCTTCTGAAATCCGCTAGTGGCACTAGTAGTTTTAAAAGGGTGTAGGTAATCTAGTTGTTTACATTAATACTTTAGTAGTTGTTGGTGTTGTTCTTTAAAGTTCTTATCCTCCTTATGGACTTATTTATTCTGTTTATTCATTTATTATTGTGATTGTTTCGAATTTTTACAATCAATTATAATTGCCAACTTTTCAAAACATAAATATTGAAAGTTTATAAATGACTTGTTGTACCTAATTAATAATTTTGAAATGTCTTCTAAAGATTATGATCTGGTGAGTTATAACAGTATACAAGTAGTTATAATGCAATTTAATTTACCCAAGTGGCTGAATAAAGGAATTTTTGGGTGGGACACATCTGTGAATTGACTCACTATTTAAGTAATTTAATTTTATGAATATTTCCGATTCTAATTGCATTGCTATTTATTTTAAAAATTATTGTTATAATAATCTTCGTAAGGTTTAAAATACTAGCAATTTGAACTTAAGCTTTTTATTATTTTTAACATGTTAACATTGTTAATCTATTTCAATATTTTAAAGTATGCATTCCTTTTTTACATTCATAAAATATAAAATTTTTGTTCTAATAATGGAAAATTATGCTTTTGAAGAAATGTGTTGGAATTCATAATTTTAGTTGATACATTCTTAAATTAAAAGTTTGTAGGTACATAAAATATATTTTTAAAAATTGTCTTAATTAGGCCTATTTTTCCTAAATTAATTTAAATAAAAATAATTGATTATGTATCTTAAAATATTTTAATATTATAACTCGATAAATAATTTGTATATATAGGGTGTGCCAGTATGATTTGACAAATGTGATAATTTTTTACTTTTTTTTTTTTTGAAAATTTTAACTTCAGCATTGCGCACTATTATCAAATAATAATCATAACATTATTATGACTTTTTTCACAATATTATTAAATTATTAGAAAATTCCAAAAAATCATAGAAAATGAATGGATAACCTTTATTAAAAAATTAAGCGCCAATATTTTTCTAAAAATCAAATTTACATAAGGGCTATTTTGAATTTTTTCTATATCTGTAGATTCAAACTTAAAAATGTGGGTCCTAAAATAAAATATATATATATGTTATTGTTCATAGCGCAATACTGTAGAAATAATTTTAAAAAAAAGTTGAAAATAATTCATAGAACAAAATTTATTGCATTTGTCATATCATACTAAGACACTGTATGTATATATATATGTTTTTATAATTATTGTAATTTTTCATTATAGCATGGGAGAACAGACTCATATCGTGTTGCCACAGTTCCATCTCTGTTTGATGATAATAAGACCGTAGATGGAAAACCAAAAGTATAATTTATTTTTTTTATGTTGATATATATTTTACATGTAAAATTTATTTTAGACAAGAAGGAAAGCGCCATCATCTCTGAGTACAAAGTATAGTCATGCCGAAAATTTAGATGAGCTCAAGCAAGACCCAAATTTGGATTATCATAAAATATCGTTAGATGAACTTTATCAACGATTTGGAACACATCCTGGAACTGTAAGTAAACATATATATATATATATATATATATTGACTAGTAAATTAAAGGACCATAAAACAGAAAAATGACTTTGGCTCTATTAATTGGTTATTAGTTAATATAATTAACAGTAATACTGAAATTTGTATACATCAAGTTGCTGTGGTTCTAGAAGAAAAGAATCCCGCATTATGTCATAAGATCACAAGACATGGTGGTAGCCTGTACTTTTCAGTAGTGGAATCATTGATGCGGTCTAAGTTATTTATTTATATTTAAGGTTTTATTCACAATAATGAAAAAATAAGACAATTATCATTAGTCTGTATATTTTCTAAATGTTGATGTACGTTTTGCCATTTTAAAGTACATATAATACTTCAAAAATAAATTTTAAAATTAAGGTATACATCTAGTTTTCAATTGGTTCAATAAAAGTGTTTTACTAAATTTAAATTCAAGTATATTTAGCAATATTTTGGTAATGTAGTATGGGAATTGAGGTAATATTTTTTTAGATATTTTACATAAACATAATATATTTATTGTACTAAAAACTAAAAAGCTGAACATATTATGAGGTATTCTTTTAACTTTTTTTAAACTTTCTATTAATACTATTGGTATTAGCTTCTTGGATGTGATACTCTTGGTGGATGCATTGCATTTTAAAGGAACAATAAATTATTTCTTCAATAAAACAATTTACAATAAGCTACAATAATTAATACACAATACTAATAACTATTAATGAGGTAATATTTAAGAAATGTTATTTATTAAAATTAGATAATCAATAATTTTATGTTTGTGTGTGTGCTAGATTATAAATGTCTTTGTAAAAATATTACTAGCAATAAATTATAAATTCATAAACCATCAATAAACCTTTAATTGGTATTTTGGTGTTTTTATTGGTATATTTGGGTTTTGGGCTTTTTATAGATTTCACAATTACTTTTCAATAATACAGTCGACTAAAATCGACTATTTTTTCAAATGTCCAGTAATCTTCTAATGCTATTATTTTATAACTAAGTAATCCTTGTCAATTTTTATTCATAGTTCCTATTTAATATTCACAGTAAATTTTCCATACTTTTTCCAATTTTTTTCAATGAAAACCTTGTAAAATGTTTAAATATTTGTCAGTGAAAAATTTTCATCCACCAAAACATTCACAGTGCAACTTTTCATCTATGTATTAAGTTTTATAAAGATCGGCTGCACTGATTATTTTTTATGTGTTAAAGTGTATACTTTTATGTAAAACTAACAAATTCTTAAAATTAATCGGCTATGATATAAAAATTTGACTTACAATTTTTGAGATTTTTTTGTTTACCGTTAGTAATACATATGAGTATGATTGTATTCGATTTTCAGGTCTTAATATTTTATGAAATAAAAACTTACAAAAAGCGAGAAATTTCCAATTTTTCTGAAATTCTGTACAAACTTTAAAATTGGACGAATGTTTTTGAAAATTTTATGAATTATGTGTGTGACTATTTTTAGCAGTTAGTGAAAGTTTTAACTTTCTAGCTTCATTATTTTTGAAGTTATGTTAAAAAACAATTTTCATTTTTATGAATAATTTCATTTTTTATGTGATGTAGTTATGTGCATTTTTTATCTAATAATTGACCGCCTCTGGTAGTTTTGTGAAGTACACCAAAGATTTTTACTAATACTAATTTTTCATAGACTTTTTCATATTTTTTTATCTAATGTTTTCATTTTTTCATCAAACTTTTGAATAGGTGTCACACATCAAATTCATATATTGTTTCAGGATATTGTATTCTAATGTTACAGCAAATTCTGTATTTCCTTATCTATAATTGTATAATCAATAGAAGTAAAAATTAACAGTCAGTATTATTTATAATAATATATAAATATTATTAGGTTATTTCTAAGTACACAATAAATCAAAAAAATGTCTCGGTGTCCATATGTTTTTTAGATTCTGAACGTTAGTGAAGAAGCTTATGTTTTTACAATGATGTTTATTTTTTTTTTTTTTTTTCCGCTCTGTAAACACTTTTTCGCATAGAAATACTGATCCAAAAGTTTCGATGAGTAACTTTATAGATCCCAAATCGGATCTAGTTGGTACTTTAGAGAGGTCATTTTTTAAATTTCTCAATATTTTTTTAAAAAACACAAAAAAACTGCAAAAAAATGGACGAAAAACGGCAAAATATG
>JAIPRM010002476.1:0-30259 GCA_025469315.1 Stegophylla sp. TES_Ste_2020 | reverse complement strand
TGAATTTTTAGAAAAAAATAATTTACTATTTGAAAACCAATTTGGTTTTAGACCGGGAAAAGGAACTGATCAGGCTATAGCAAAAACAACAAATATTATTTACAATGCATTAGAGAAAGAAAAAAAATGTGCATCGATTTACCTTGACTTGGCTAAAGCTTTTGACACTATCAACCACGATATTCTATTGAATAAAATGAAAAATATCGGGATAACTGGACCCGTTTTAAAATTATTCACATCCTACCTCAGTGACAGGAAACAATTAGTTAAAATTAACAAAACCCATAGTGATGAAATGAATATTAAATGTGGGGTACCTCAAGGAACGACAATATCACCTATATTATTCAACATACAACTAAATGACATTGAAAGCTTACCCTTAAAAAGTACCCTAGTTTGCCATGCAAATGACACTGTTTTAATTTGCTCCGAAAATACGTGGGAAGCGGTGTTCAAAACTATAACGGAAGACCTAAAAATCATAGAACACTGGCTTAGAATAAATAATCTATTTTTAAACTACGACAAAACTGTTATTTTATTACATTTATGGAAAACAAATACGTAACCAAACAAAAAAGATTTCATACTACACGATGATACGTGTGATAATACTTACGATATAAAATGCCAATGTAAAAAAATAAACATTATGAATAACTTTAAATATTTGGGTATAGAAATGTGCTCAAACATGAAATGGAATTATCAAATAAATTCAATAACACAAAAAACCAGAAAAATTATTTATATAATGAGAAAATTTCGAGATATCTTAAATAAGAAAGACTATTATGACTAATTTATTTGGCACTGATAGAAACAATAATTTCTTATGGAATAATAGGCTGGGGAGGATCTTATGATAACGTTCTTTCTAGATTGCAAATTAGTCAAAATACACTAATTAAGATCGCCTTAAATAAAGATAAAACGTACCACACAAAACAACTATATGAAGACTTTAATGTTCTAAATATCAAAAAGTTATGTATGAAATCTGCAGTCCTTTTCTTGAAAAAACATAATGTCCCATTACCCCTGTGTCATAATGTTGGTACCAGATTCGCTAAAAATAATTATAAAATTTACTGGTCTCATAAAACATGCACAAGAAAACAACATGAATTTGTCGGTACAAAAATTATAAACTTACGTAATACCAAAACACCTACACACATTACCACTACATAGGTTTAAGATTTTATGAAGTGGCTTCTTTATGAATTTAACACTGACCTATTATTATAAAACACCTTTTTTTAATGGTCTCTTAAATTTAAATTATTATACAATTCCTATTTTTATACTAATGCTTTATACTCAAATTATTAGAATTTTTCAAGTTTATATATCATTTTTCTTTTTTTCTTTGTGTTTAATTATTAATGTCTCACTAGACAGTAGACACATATTTTCACTTGATATTATATAGTTAATAATTGTTTAAATACGATACAAACATGTAACTAATACACTAGTAATAATTATACTCATGTACACATAATAACTCTTGGGCCTCCACACGAGAATATTCAGTGAGGCCCAGTATTCTTATCCGGAGAAATAAATGAATAATAATAATAATCCAACCCGAGAAGCGAAAAATACCCGTAATGCAAATAGTGTCCAGCTTTCTTGTCTATACTTAATCCATCTTTGCTTTACTAATTATTTCCTTTGATTAAAACCACATAAAACATTTGATTCTTCCTCTGGTAGAAAAAATTTTAACAAAAGATTTTTCACGTGTTTTTCTACACGTGGCATAATTCTCTTAAAAGTTAGTTCTATGAATAACTTTCGGCTCAAATGACGATTAATCCAAATAATGGTAGATTTAATTTCTTATTTTTATGGAATATTTTTAATATCTTGTTTTTAGGACGGAAATTTATATGCTAACTTACGTATACAGTTATAATACGTATATTGTTAAATTAAGCTGTGGCAATTTTTATTAATAAGAGCTTCAAAACACGGCAAAATTAATCATTTTTACGGATAGTTAAATGGACACAGATTATTTTGTATTACCTATTCCAAAAGTGATATTGCTTAAATTATAAAAATATCAACAATACCAATACAAACACAGACGAATTTCGGATAAAATGTAAATATGTAGCATTTGTCAAACCTGCTAAATAAAAATACTAACAAATTGTTGGTATGTATTTAATTAACTGAAGCGCTGCACAACATCGTTTTATTGAAGAAATGATTTATCGTTTCTTTAAAATTTGTCTCACTCCCGAGAATATCCCTACGAAGGGCAAAAGATATCATGGTGTGAACTGTGAAGTATGTCCGGCATTTTTTTTGAATCGAGGAAATAGAACGAATGTTGGAACAAAAAAAAATAACAAGTTCCTTTTCATGTTAAAGGAAATAGATAAATCGAATGAATTCCTATTTTACATAAAGCAACACTGAACCAAGTAGTAGTTGACTACAAATACGATGCGGACGACAGTCATGTGTGTGTGTGTGTGTCGACAGCGGCGCGATGCCATCAACCTGCTCGTAGATCGTCACAATTTACACGTAAGCGGTGCTGAGCACCGGTCCAGTGTTTCTGTTTTCCGTCTAAAATTCGTGTCTTTCTGAAATACGTTTTTGTATTTCTCTCTTTTCCCCTCCGCATCGAAACGGTTTCCGCCTTGCGCGCCGTAATAATAATTATTATACACGTCATTATACATCCTCTTCCGACGACGACCACCGCTGTTTTTTGTTGTTGTTTTTTCTCTTTTTTTTTGATTACACGTGCATTCTTCTGGCACTGCCTGCAGTGTGACCGCGGTACCTACTATATATATATACCAATCTTCCACTCGCAGATCACCTTCGAGGTGTTGAAAACTACGGGGGGAGGGTGGGAAAGAAAAGTCGTCTCTGCTCCTAGACCCGATTCGAAATAAATAATAAAATTACAATAATTCCATGTCGTGATACGACAACGATGTATACGCGAGGAATCCCGAGAAAAAATACCACGGAAAACATAACAAATAAACAATTTTTACCATAAAATATTAAACCGTGTCGTAATAATATTTTATCGTTTCGTTTCAAACCATATTTAATATTATTATGATATAATTTAAAATATAATATTTACCAAATGACTAATGTATATTCATATTATACATTAATTGTTAATAATACACAGTTACTATACCTAAGTCCCGTACCTCCCAATATATCGCGATAACAAATCTAAAATCACTATTTTTGAATGCGGTTTTTCGAAATTAATCCTTTCTCAAAGTCTAATTTTATAACATTAATTTTTCAAATAATAAATTTTTTTTTAGATTTAACTTTTAAAAATTTTTAAAATACCTAGCTATTTTATTAACGTTAATAATAAAGTTAATTAAAAAATAAATATGTATATACTATATTCAGGGTGATTCATTAAGCAAGCTTACCCCCTATTTTGACCGTAAAAATTTTAAAAAATTGAGTTTTTTTTTTTTGAATGTTCAAGCTTTTATAAAAACTATAAGATCCTTAACTTTATTTTTCATGTCACCTTAAGAATGCCCTGTGGTAATACAAACTCTCTTTTTAAAAATGACACCCTCCCCTCCCAAAATTTTAACTACGGAATTTTATTTGGGTTATTTTCTTGTAAATTTCAATGTATTGAAATCAAAATTCGAACGCGTAGTTTTTAAATTATTCAAATTAAAGTATTAAGAATAATAGTCTGTTGGATAGGTACGTGTTTTACCAACATATTAAGTAATTATTATGAATCTGATATGCTGAAAGCTGATATGATTTTATCAGCTAATACCTAATACAGACTATATAGGTACTCGTAGATAAAAAACATGTGTATTAACAACGTAAAAGAAACGCGAATGCGGATTTCGAACATTATTTATTAATAGCACAGTTTATACTAAGACTATCATCATTGATTATATTATATTACTAGTAATATAATATAATCAATGCTATCATGTATATGGAGAAGGCAAAAGTCCACAACAAAACGATTTGATTTGGAAAAACTCAAAAACAAGGAAGTATCTAAAAAATATAAACAGTTAATACAGAAAATGCAGGCACACAAGGACAAAAAGGGGTTGAAGACCAGTAGATTAGAATAACAAAATATAATAAAAGAATGCGCTACAAAGGCGGTTGGTTGAAGTCTGGTCAAAGGTTCATAAATAAAGACTGGTTTAATGTTTAATGACAAATGCCGGGAATGAATAGTGAAAAAAAAATCGTACTAAGATACAAAATAATACAAAATCCTTCAGATAAAAATAGGAAAGAATACGAACAGGGAAGAAAAGAAAATTGTACAACCTTTATGGGTTGCATCAAGAGAAAAAAGATTATATTATATGAAGAAAATAATCACAATAGAAAAAAGTATAAAATACCCCAAAAAAATCTTTGAAATAAGTGGAAAGTTTAAACAAAGTTTGAAACCATGGACCAATTATGGTTTACCAATGGTAAACGATAGGAAAGAGCTCGTAACAGATAAAAACGAAATAGCAAAGATTTTTAAAACCCATTTTGGAAAACCCCCTAAATGGCTTAAATAGACCTAATATGTAGTATATCAAATAAGAGGGAAAACATAATGTATACTTCTGATCCTAAAACAGTAGAGTCGAATCGAAAAGAAATAGCAAAGATACCTAATTGATTCACTTAAAAACAATAAATCGCCGGGAGAAGACCAAATGGACAGAAGAACTACTGAAATGTGGAGGAAAACAACTTGATCTACATGTGGGTCTACGACATTTCGGGTGAAATGAAGATTTGGCGTCGGACGTTTCAGCGCGTGACCATTTCGGCGACATAACTGCAACGATGTATAGTTTGGAAACCGCTTCCTTAACGTATTTTAACAATTTTATTATGTTGTATTTTCTACGCGTGTTTTGACACTCATAAGTGACTGACATTGAGCGTCACTCCACTCCGCCGCAGCTCCCCTCACTTCCATGGCAAGCTCGTGTAGCACCCCACGTGATTCACGCTCGATTCAAATCGATATCAATCCTCGGCTTGCTGTGCAACGTGGGGACACTTCGGTTTGAAAGTCGTTAACTATCGATATTTTTTTCCCCTATAATAATAATTATATTTACTTAATGTCACTGAAATGGTCACGCATCAAAACGTCCCATTCCCCCCCGCATATGGTCGTCAAAAAATCTGAAAAACTATACCGAAGGAATGGAAGTTGGAACACAGCAATTTTCCGCCCAATGTATATAAAGAGAGATATTTAATAATAACTGAAAATTACAGAGTAAAATCTCTACTACACACAGGCTACATCAAATAACAGAGTTTTTAATTTTTCAAATATTTTTATTTCGTCTAGTACAGTGACTACAATGTTTTTCCTTCTTGGACATATGTATTTTTATAAAAGCTGGTAAAATGTATTTTTCGATATCTTCAAAGTATGAATCATCTATGTTTATATAAGCTAGAGCAGCATTTCTCAACCTCAACCTACTGTACGCGTAACACTCTACTGGTATACAAAGAGGTTATTGGTGGTTCGCGAAGAATAATAAAAGTGGGTAATAACTATGTATATTTCATTTTATTTTCATGTATTAGATGCTTATCATCATAATAATAAAATAAAAGCTGGACATACTTCACACCGCGGAACTTTTCGATCCTCGGGTCAGATACTCTGACCTTAAAAATGAGCTTTGTGTTATTTGAAAAGTACTCAGTTTTTTTTTTTTCATTTGGGAAAATTGAACTGCATACAAATCCGAGAACAGGCCAAATGTCCTCATATTTACTATATAGATGATTAAAGGAGTTCTTTCCCCAATGAATGTGTTCACTTTAAATCACATATAAAGAACCTTGAAGTTGACGAAAAGCCAAAAAATATTCAGCCAATGATTGTTTTTTAGCAAAAACAATGATTTTTCTGAAATATATCCTTATATTGTTATTGCGTTAAATATGTTTTTACCCTATGTATACCATGTAGTGATTTTTCTATCGAATGGTCTTTTTTAGCTTTAGAAAGAGTAAAATCACCTTAGATCAAATATAAAAGAAAAAAGATCAAAATGCATTAGTAATTTTAAATATTGAAAATGACATTAAACAAAACTTAATTGTGTTTAGTTAATTTTAACTTAATAATGTTATTAATATTTTTGCTGCTAAACAGTTACACGGAAAATCGTAAATTTTTATCATTTTAAACCATTTAAAGAAAAAGTTTTTACACTTGAATGTTAAAAAAATTTTTGAATCATGTAAAGTAAATTTTCATGTTAAAATAAGTTACAAACTTTAAATGGAAAACAAATTAACTTCCAATCCAAGAAAAAAAAACAAAAAATATTCTATTTCTTTGTTTTTTATCTTTATAAACATTACCAATATAAATTAATAAATTTAAAAGACAATTATAATTAAGTATTAATAAATACAAAAAATATGATTTATCTTCTCATACACTGCATTAGATTAAGACAGAACTAAGCAAGTTCTTAGTTCATCAATTAGAGCCGATAAGAACTGTTTTCATTCTTTTACAACTATTACGCAATACTAATTCAAGACTAACCATATATTAATAGCATTTTTAATAAATATTATGGTTAATATTGGACAGATATTTAAATGATGCGTACATATTATATACATTTATAAATATATATGTACTTAAAAATATTAATAAATATATTTATAAATCATAAAAATTGTTTATTATAGAAACAGATAAGTTCTTAAATACGGCTATAATTTTCAAACCACAGTAATTAATAAAAATTATCAGTGTAAAAAGAAATTGTAGTAAATTCAAAACAAATAATATAATATTAAATTAAAAAGCATTTATTTTTAATTAAACTACAATAAGATAACATTTTAACAAATCAAATGAAGTAAAAATATGAATTTTTTGTGATGTTAAAACATTATGAGAAAATAAAAATACACCCGCTTTTAATTTTAATACATAATATATAACAAATGTAAAAAAAAAAAAAAAAAAACATAAATATTCATGATGATTTATATCAAAGTATAAGTACAACCTATGGCTAAACTTTATCATTATAATTAATTTCAAAAAATCAATGTTATTTATTATTAGTATATAAAATTAGTAAAATAATCTATAAATTAAATTACACAAAAATTCATAATACATGAATTCAACATTTGTGGTTTAATAAATAAAAATATTACTATTACTTATTATTATGATTCACATTAATTAAACTAATTAAAATCAAAAATAATTTCATTTTTATACTTTATTTATCAGTGAAATACCGTACAATTTAAAATAAATATATTAGGAAGTCCATTTTTTAGATAGGACAATCTTTGACAGTCTTCAGAAACAGAAATTATATATAACCAAATCGAAATCAAATTATTTATCTTGAAATGAAAATAAAGAAATATTAAATAATGTATACTTTCAAAAATTGGCGTATAACTGTACATTATTTTGTATTAAACTGTTTAATTTAACTCTAATGTACTAGTTAAAAAAATTATAATAAACATATATTTTACAATAATTAATATCTACAACTCATCTTTAAGCTTATCCTGTAATAATTCATCTTCATCATCATCTTCTTCTTCCTCACTCTGTAAAATAACATTCATACATATTTTAAAATTTGCTTTTAATATAAGCAAAATCAAATAATACATCAATCATACAACAAAACTAATTTTAATAATTTTAAAAACTATATTACAGTAGCCATTCCTGTAATATTATGATATTAAAATTCTGGTTTATAATGAAATGTTATAAGTTCACACAACATTATGTACAGTATTCTCGCTGATCTGATCATTGTTAGTCCAGACATCTGGATAATCCAGATAACTTTTATTTAGTATTATAGTTTTTTATGTATATATACACACAAATAAATTATAAAAATGATTTATCTCTATATCGATTATATAGACCTACTATAAAACATAAATTATTGATAAATGAAGGAGTTTTTATTTTTATTTGTTTATTTTTTTTTTTTTTTTAGAAAAATATTTAATAATAGGATGAAAATAAAGTCATACTGTTTACTACGGATTCTCGATAATATGGGAAGAGTCCGGTCACACCTAGTCTGGATAAGCGAGACTACTGTAATATATATACAGTGTGTTTCCTTATAAAGGCAACACTAAGTAATTCTGTCCAGTAACATCAGATTGATATACTGTTTTTGGGAGGAGATAGAGAATGCCTAAATACATATTTTTAATGGTTTTCAGATTTTCAACCCTTTTATTGTGCGCATGCGCAACACAACTTGCATTTTTTTTAAATAGAAACACCTACTTTTAACAACATATTAGATACACGTTCTTTAAGTCAATTTGGTCCTTTTTACCATAGCTCTAAAACCAAAGTTGACTAAATGACAACGAGGTAAAGTTTCGATTAAAATAATTGAATTTTTCAACAATAAAACTAGAATTTTATGAATTATCATGCAATTTTAAGTATTTCTTTGGTATTTGTAGATTTGCAGACATTATTAAATCACTAAAATTTAATTTTGAGGAATTAATTAATTTCAATTATGCCTTTGCTAAAAATTTTAGTTAATTTACTACGGCAAAATAAACAAATTGACACAATTTATTTATCATAACTTCTATTATTAAAGATTCAATTTAAATTATTATTTCTATCATTTATTTTTTGTGATATAAGTGGGTTATTATTTGTAATCTCCAAGATTATTTTATTTGTAGCCTTTATTAAAATAAACCTAATTTTATTTATCGTCAATGAAATCCTTGTAAAATATTTTATTCTTTATACATAAGGAAAATTTTTACACCAAAATATTCGCAATGAAATTTTCTACTTAGGGACCAAGTTTCAAAAAATTTGGTTGAATCAATTTTCTTTTATATACGTTAAACTCATTAGAGCGTATAATTTTAGGCAAAAACTAACCAATTTTGTCCAAATTCTAACTTCAAATGGTTATAAAGAAAAAGATTGACTTACTATTTTCGAAATTTTTTCACACATATTAGACATATAGGTCAGTGAGATTATATTAAATTTTCAAGTCTTAATATCAAGAATCAAAAATTTTATTACATAAAAACTAACAAAAATAAGAAATTTCCGAAATTTTCAAATGCTATACTTAACTCAAAATTGATCAAATCATTTTGAAATTTTTATGAAATGTTCTCGTGACCATTCTTAGTAGTTGGTAAAAGTTTCAAGACCCTAGCTACATCATTTTTTAAGTTATATTTACACATTTGTGGCCATATGTCACACATATGTGACATGGTAGTTTCTTTAAATAAATCCGAGTCACATATATGTGACACTTGGTATAAGATTTTTCAATAATTTATTGTGAGCTAGGGTTTCTTCAAACAAATATCACAGCACAATGGTTTTATTAAACGATACCTACGCTATCTATCAGTGTACTAAAACTATAAAAGTATAATTACTTAAAACTAGAAATTAATTAGATTGGGTTTGGGTTTGTCCCATCGATTTTCAAAAAGGTCTTGGGTCGCGAAGGTGTTAAAAAGCAATTTGCAATTTTCAATTTTACAAAAATTTTGTTAATTGTATATTTTGCTTTTTTTTGTCAATTTTTTCACAGATTTTCCATGTTTTTGAAAAAGGTATTGAGAAATTTGAAAAATTATCTCTTCAAAGTACTGTCTAGGTGTGATTCGTGATCTATAGAGTTACTGATTTAAACTTTTGTATAAGTATTTCCATACAAAAAGTGTTTCCAGAGAGAAAAAAAATAAACATCATTGTATAATGAGGTATTGGAGGAAATTCTCATTCAAGGCAAACTTTTGCATCTGTGGTAAAAATGAGAAATAACTGGATACTGTTATGAAACAATATGTTTTTTGCCTATGCTTTATTTATCTTTGCTTTACTATACTTTTTAGAAACTAAAATATTTTTATTTTAAGGCATTATATAAAGGAAAAAACACACGTGACAATAATGAAAAATATCGATATTATCATTAGATATTGATATTGAAAAATATTGATATTTTCATTGGATATTGAATTGATATTATCATTGGATATTTGATATTGAAAAATATTGATAGAGTTGCCAATTTCATATTGATATCCTTAAGACCCCTTACATATAAATAATATTCGTTATAACAAGATATTTTAATTACCGTTGAACTAGGAGCACCTCTTTCTTGAATTCCACCATTCTCAACAAACTTAACAATTGCTTCAAAAGTTCGGTCACCATTATATTCAATAGCCTAAAAAAAATTCAATTTGGTCATTCTTTAAAATTTAAATACTATGAAATGTTAATCTTCATATTTTTTAAGGTTCTAAAAAAAAAAGTGAAACACTGAATGACTTGATATACAGTTTAATACAAATTAAAAATAAACTAATGAGCATACTTTTGGATTATCTCCCTTAGGGTAATATGTAAGTGTGGGGAAACTGGAGATTTTTGTGTGTTCAAGTTCATTAGTTGTAGCATCCATTTTAGCAATTACAATATCATCATCAGCAGCAAAATGTTCTCCAATCTGTTTTATGAAATAAAAAATGTTAAAAAAAATACCATCATGTATATACAGTGAACACCGCTTATAAGACTCACAAAGATTCAGTCGCTATTAAACTCAAACTTGTCTGGAATGGTCCAGACGTATCCAAATACATTATAAATAATTTGGTTATGAGATTCACCACTTCAGATAGAAGATCTATTTTTCATAAAAAAAAATGGTAGAAAATAAATTTTTTTTGTCGAAATTTAGAAAAAAATTGGTTTTGAAAAGTTACATATTTATGTTCTTTATTACTGGTTTTATTCATGCTTTAAAATATGTATTTTCTTGTAAATAATAAGAACAAAATATATAATATAAATTTTACCGACATGCAAAATTAAAATATTTAATTATGTTATCTAATTTAATTATTTAATTATATGTAATATCAAAATAAATTAAAGTATAAAAGCAAAATAGTAAAATAAAATTAATAAATAATTATAAATTCTGTTTTTTCCTGCTTCGCCTATAACATTCATTCGGTTATAAGACTCACTTTGTGCTGGTCTTAAAGTGAGTCTTAAAAGCTGCATCCACTGTACATATTATTTGATACTTACTTTATCGAAAATTGGTGCAAGTTGTTTGCAGTGTCCACACCACGGAGCATAAAATTCTACAAGTACATTCTTGGTTGGGTCTAGAGCTACACTATCAAAGTTAGAGGCTGTTAAAGTCCAGACAGGAGTTTTATTCCAATCTTCAGGCAGATCTTCAGACAGCAAATGTTGCTAAAAGAAAATAATGAAGATTTATAAAAATGTAATAAATTATTATAGGGGTCTTCAACATATTTTTTTTGAATATCAATATTGTAAAAAAATTGGCAAAATTTTATCTAATCTATTGATATTTCAATATATTAATATAACAATATTTCAAAATATTAATACTTTGATATATTGATTTTCATAGTAAACAATACATGTCTCAATGCTATTGTTATGAGAGCTTCCCAATAGCAGATTTTTGGCATCACGAAAGCTGCTCATTAATATATTTCGGAAAAGGCTCTAAAACTTAGAACTCTAGCAGTGCTCTTTCGGATGCACCTTCATAAATAAATTGTCTGGGTCTGATAAGGATGCCAAAAATCTACTGCTGAAAACCTCTTATTTAATGTCTGGCTTAAAAGAAGAAAAATAAATGTGCACAAAAAAGTAATGACAAAAATAATATAATTAATGGTTATTTTTGGTTTAACCCATGGATAATAAAAGATAATAAAATAAAATTCTTTTATTATCTATGATTTAAGATTTAACCATTTTCTTTTTTTTTAAACTGAAATATTTTCCTTTTAGCGTTTTAACTTATTATGGAAATTTAAAAACAAATGTAACAATATCAAAAAATATCAATATTTTCATTAGATATCAATATCCAAAAACATCAATATTAAATATTGAACATATAGAAAAATATCGATATATAAATCCCAATATCATACCATTATTGATACATCAATATCCTTGAAGACCCCTAATAATTAATAAAAATGTGTAACTTTCATACCTTAACTTTTCCTTCAACAAAATCTGAGACGAATTTTCTCACGTTTTCTCCAGATAACTCAGGAGATTCTGGCTTAAATTTGGTCATGTCCTCTTCGAGTTTGATTGCTCTCATACTAGGTACTTCGTTCTTCTTCATTCCGAAGAATTCTAAAATCCTTTGGTGTTCTTCTTCGTCAGCATTAATAGTGACAAATACAATCTAAAAAAATATGATACAATCACACTAATTTTACCTAAATTGTTTAAAAATTATTTAGTTTACTTTTCCTCTGAAATCAATTGCTACTGATTTGATGTCTTCAATGTATTTATCAAAATGACCTTCCTTTTTAGACAAGAAAATCAATAAGTGACTCTTAATCTGACCACCAAAGATTTTCTGTGCTGTATCTTGATTAAATTCAATAACGGGAGGCAATGAATGAACGAAAATAAATTTCTTGATGTCTTCAATATTACTGATTTCTGCACTGAATGGAACTTTCTTTTCATCAAACTAAAATGAATATAAAAAGAAAAAAGTGTGTACTTCGGCTTGTCGGGGTGTTCTTTGCACATCAGATGAGATACTCTTGACGGATGTATTGAATTTTAAAGAAACGATAAATAATTTCTTAAGCGATTCTGAACAAAGGAAGTTAATAATATAAATATAAATAGTAAGTTAGATGTTTAACAAATAACTACTATTATATTTAAATAGTGTTGGGTGAGTAGTCATTTTATATAATTTTTTTCGAATCAAGTCGATTTGTAACATTGAGTAGGTACTCAAATATTGTGTCTTTGTGTGTTGCGTTGCCAAATTCGGCGTAACGTATACAAGGCAGTTCATGTAATCTAATGTAAAAAATTTTATTGCATTAAAATATTCGCAATGAAATTCTCTATCTAGGCACTAAATTTAAAACAATCGGTTAAGCCAATTTTCTTATATGTACGTTAAAGTGCTTAATTTTAGGTAAAACTAACAAATTTAGTCGAAATTCTAACTTCAAACAGTTATAAAAAAAACGTTGACAAATAATTTTTGAGATTTTTTCAAGTCAATTAGACATATATGTCAGTGAGATGATATTACTTGAAAATTTAATTTTCAAGTCTTAATATCAAAAATCAAAAATTTTATTACATAATAACTAACAAAAAATGAGAAATTTCCAAAATTTTGAAAATGCTGTACTTAACTCAAAATTGATCAAATTTTTTGAAATTTTTATGAAATGTTTTCATAACTATTTTTAGTAGTTGGTAAAAATTTCAAGTCCCTAGCTGCATTATTTTAGAAGTTATGTCAAAAAGTAATTTTCAATTTTACAGAAATTGTATATTATGCCATTTTTTGTCAATTTTTTCGCATTTTTAAAAAAAATATTATTTGAAAAATGACCTCTCTAAAGTACTATCTGGGTTCGATTTTGGATCTATAAAGTTACTGATCGAAACTTTTGGACAAATATTTTTATACGAAAAAGTGTTTAGAGATAGAAAAATAAATAAATAAACATCATTTTAAAAACATAAGCTTTTTCACTTCGTTCAGAATCTAAAATATTGTGAGCTTTAATACATTTTATATTATAAAATATAACTTACATCTTTATACAAAACAAAAGTATCCTTATGTTCTATATCAGAAAATTTAGAATAATCTGACACAATACCAAATGGATAATCATCAACAGAGTCGGCTAATTCTGAAAACAATTTTGCAGCATCCGATTCCAAATTTTCAAAGTAACCTATTATAGCAACATTCTTTCCTTCGATGAATGATTTGAATTCTTCTTCTGACTGTAAAGGTTTTGCTGCTGGGCCAGATTTCTTTAAAACCCATTGTATGATATCATCTTTGGTTCGACCACCTGTTATAAAAAATAATAAAACAAAAATTTAATAAATATTAGGTATACTAAATTATACTTATTAAACTATAATTTATACCTGTATAATCAACAGGTTTTCCATTTTTAAAGAACTTCAATGTAGGATACCCACGGATACCAAACTTTTCAGCTAAATCACTTTCAATAGTAGCATCTACCTTGCCCAATTTTATCGAAGATTCACTTTTACTCAAATGTTTAGCAGCATTTGCATATTCTGGAGCCAACTGTTTGCAATGACCACACCATGGTGCATCTAGAAATGTTATTCAAAGCAATCGTAATACAAATTCATAATTATAAAGAATAATTTAGCTAAAGTAAATATATAATTTAGATTAATTTAAATTGAAGACAGAAACAAAATAAATAGGTTAATTATAATAAAACATTACATTTTAATTCACATAAATAATTAAATTTTATGTACTTCATTAAAAAAAAAAAAACTATCTATTTAAAATAATATTATATAGAAATAATATATTTAATGTGTCACAAACAATCAATAGGTAATAATCATTAAAATATAATATATTTCAAGGATTATTATTGATATTATCTTATATATATATCTTGTTGCTACTAAGTGAAATTAATTTTTTCATAAAAAGATGTCCTCTTCATAAAATGAAAATGCTGTTTTCCACAATTCACGAAATACTAAATTATATCATGAAATGGCTGTTCTGATTAAGCATCATGCAATTTTTTTCACAATTTTTCAATCACTTAATGAAATGAAACAATCAAACAAATACCTTACACAACATTATCAGTGTAGATTTAAAGAAAAAGTTCTGGTTGAAACTTATGATCGAGATATGACTTATCTATATTAAAAACTCTTACATGCAACCCAATTATAAATAAATTTTTACAAGCGTTTAAATTTTAAAATTATAGTTCAAATGTTAGTAAATCCAAATAGTGTTAGATTTCTCTTTCTTATTATAAAACACATTAAATTTATTGTTTTTAGGACAGAAAATTATATACCAGTTTATTCATATATCATTTTCAATAAACAGCAAAAATAATCATTTTCATAGCTATTTAAATGGACACAGAATATTTTATTATTGCCTTTTCTAAAAGTAATACTGTATATGAATTATTTAATAATAGCCTGTAGTAGATTTAACAGTCAAGCAAGTCAGACAATTTTAATTAATCTGGTCACATTATTAAATTTATATAATTTACATTGACATTTTTCAAATCTACAACTGATTGTATGTATATTGTTGTGTGGGGTAATGTTTGATTACTTAGTTTATCAAGTGGTTGATCACATTGTGAAAAAAATTGCACAATGTTAAATCAGAGCAACCATTTTTTTAAATATTTTAGTATTTCACTAAGTGTGAAAAATGCGATTTAATTCAAAAATGTATAACATATTTTATAGTTTTTACTCAAATTTTTATATACTGTTGAGAATTTCAACACAATTTCAATAACTTCTCTAAAAAGTATCACTTAAACAAAATTCTTTACCAAAAATATATGCTAAAAGAACTGATATGAGCACTTTTTTGAATAGATAAAGTATTTCATAAAACAAAATAAACATCATTGTAAGGCTTTTTTACTGTACATCATTATGAAACTATTTTGATATACAGAATAAAGGTAAAATCAAACAATTATTTTTATTTGTTTATTCATATTTGATTAATAAATTACCTCAATTTGTTGCATAGAAGCAACTAGACTCAAATTTTAGGTGGTGCTAAAATGTTTAATAGTTCAACAATAATCCTCTAAAATAATTCTTACCCCAGAAATCTTTTAACACTTATATAAAATTAAAGGCATTTAAAAACCAATATTTGATTATACACAAATATTAAATTAATTTATACATATATATTACGGAGAATGCTGGCAGTAGCCTGGTGAATATCAACATGCATATCCTTGATTGGTGAATGTTCACATATTAAAGAAATGTGGACATTTAATAGTGAATGTAGGCGTTTACATGATGATTTTGGTCAATGTTGACATACACAACATGGTTTTGGTAAATGTTGACATAGGTACATATTCGCACATATAAATATTTAGTATAATCTATAGATAATATAAAAAATACCTTCAACCATTTAATTTAATCAATGATATTTTATTATTTGATGTATATTTTATTTGTGTTAATAATTTAAAATATGATTGTTTTATCTTACAATAATTTTATAACTATTGAAAAAAATTGGGAAAATAGTATTATAAATTAACTATACTCATACTCCTAAAGAAATCTTAGCTGATTATTGAATATGTGTATATAACATTTTATTTATATTATATTGTTGTATAAATTATATGTATATAACATTTTTTATAACTATACTTTTTAGAGGTACACTTTATTTTTATAACTTTGCAATTATTCCATAGCGTATGCCTACCAATAATAGTTTATTTTGATGTTGAAGCTTGCCGAAGAACAAAATTTAATGATACCTTAGCACACATACACCAGAAATTAACACAATTTTTTTTTTTTTTGCACACTGAAAACTTTTTTTGTGTATATTTGATTTATAACACCATTTTTGGTCGCTAATTTATAAAAAAAAAATACAACCAAAATATTTAAGTTTTACCATTTTACCACAATCAACATTTGGAACTCAAAAATGGGCAGTTTCCCCAACTTTCGCAAGAAGAATCATGTTTGCAAAAATTTTCATTTTATATTCCCATTAAACTATGCAAATCAATCGTATAATAAGTATAACTGAGATTAAGAACAATATCATACAGTATGGCGAGGTCTTTATCAAGATATAATATGAGTTGTTAAGTAAATAAATAAATAAAATGTTTTATCAAAATTATCAACTTATAGTTTGTACAATACTGTCTATACCTATTAATATATATTGTATAATATACAATATTATATTAATATAATATATTATGTTGTATGCCTTTTATCCTAGACTTATATTAATATTATAGTATTTTAAAATTTTCTCGTTATCCCAAAATTACAAGAAAATCTTCAATATCAACATTCGCCAAAATTGCAGTGTTAATATCGAGATGCACTAGTGAATGTTTACAAACAGCAAGAGTTGAATCAATATGTCAACATTCCCCAATGATTTTGGAATATGATTACTTTCACTGATGACTGCCAGCATTCTCCTACTGCGGACATTCACAGGGTGTAAATGTAAAAATGCAGACTACAAATACTGTTTCAAAACAAGTAAAATAAAAAAATTAATAAATAAAAAAGGTCTTATTTCCATTTTTTCTGACTACATTCCACATAATTTCCGATTTGCCGACTGACTAATTTCTTTCAAATGAGCAAAAGAAAAAGGTTATCAACTCTTTTTTCAAATTTTGCAGGCTACATTAATTTGCCGACTGGATCCACAATGTTAAATTTGCCAACTAAAACTTCCTAAAAAATTGAATAATTGAAGTAAAGGGGTGCTATTACCTCCTCCACACAGCCCTCTAAACCCAGGCCTGAAAGCAACATATAAAAGTCTGTACTTCGCTCGTCGAGGTGTTCTTTGCACATCAAGTGGGATTCTCTTGACGATTCTGAACAAAGGAAGTTAATAATATAAGAAAAAAAAAATGCAAAAAATTCGGAGTGCCTGGCTGGAATTGAATCCCGGTGCTGTCGCGTGATGGCCAGTTGCTTTACCATTACGCCACAAAACATTACTTAACCTTATAGGTGAAATAGTAGGTATTTAGTATAATAACCAAAATTAATGAATTTTCAAAATAGAATAAAATAGTTAGAGAACTATTGTTGCGCATAGATTTTATTTCTTATCATCGTATTGAGCGTCGAAAAGTACATAAGATGCAATAAAACATTATCAACCTTCAGCAACCACGTGTTATCTATAGATATTTCATAACATCTGTCTGTATTTTCTCCTATTTTTTTTTATTCTAACCCTTGTAAAATGTTTAATTATTTGTGTCTAAGAAATTTTATTGCACCAAAATATTCGCAATAAAATTCTCTATCTAGGCACCAGATTTCAAATTAATCAGTTTGGCCAATTTTCTTTTATGTACGTTAAAGTGCCTAATATTAGGGAAAACTAACTAATTTCGTCGAAATTCTAACTTCAAACGGGTATAAGTTGACTTACGATTTTGGAAATTTTTTCAGGTCGATCAGACATCTTTATGTCAGTGAGATTATATTAAATTTTCTAGTCTTAATATCAAAAATGAAAAATTTTATTACATAAAAACTAACAAAAAATGAAAAATTTCCGAAATTTTCAAAATACTGTTGTTAACTCAAAATTGAACCAATCTTTTTGAAATTTTTATGAAATATTCTCGTAACTATTTTTAGTGGTTGGTGAAAATTTCAAATCCCTAGCTGCATTAATTTAGAAGTTATGTCAAAAAGTAATTTTCAATTTTATGGAAATTGCGGTAATTGCATATTTTGTCGTTATTAGTCAATTTTTCAACAGTTTTTCTCCATTTTTAGAAAATGTATTGAGAAATTGGAAAAATTACCTCTCTAAAGTACCATCTGGTTATGATTCCCCGGTTCTATATAGATACTGATTAAAACTTTTGGACAAGTATTTCTAAACAAAAGTGTTTCCAAAAAGAGAAAAAAAATAAAAAAAATAAACATCATTGTAAAAACATAAGCTTCTTCACTTCGTTCAGAATGTAAAATGTAAAAATTACCAAGATACTAAACTAAAATCATGTTAAATACCCTAAATCAGCAGTTCCCAACCGAGTATGCACACCCACGAGCATACTTGAGATGATCTTAAGGGGTACTGAAAATAAATGGGTAATGATGGACCGAGTTGAACTTGATTTATTTAAACAGTTCGTCTTGAAATCATGCAATTTATGTTATTAAAATTATAAAGCTTCTGTCACACAAATAAAAACTTAACCATAAACTTTTATTTAAGTTTATTAAAAAATATCAAATCAAAAATAAAATCAATATTGCCTCAAAACACATGAGAATATTTTGAATGAAACCAATTGAGTTCATGTACCTATATTGTGTTGACAGTTGATGTCCAGTATCATGTAACAATGATAATTCGAGGATCTTCCCCCCTTCCCCCGCAAACGTATGCTAAATATGTCACAATGTCGCGGTGTCATGTCATACTTAGATAAGGGATGTAAGAAACAGGTTAATGAGTGAATTTTACAAAACCTTTTATTACACACTAAACAGTAAGATATACTCACAGAATTTAACGAGCAAATATTCGGAAGACGAGACAATATTATCGAAATTGTCTTTGGTCAACACCAACACGCCCTCATCTGATTCGATGGCCACCTGTTCCTTAACACCTAGGTCGGCAAACGATGAATGTACCAGGAGGAACGCTGCGAACACAACGTAAAGGACCATGGCAACGGCTACTTGAATCTGCGAACATTGAAAACAAAAACAAAAAATAAAGTAAGTGATTATTTAAGTATTATTAACTACACCATCCAACAGAGGTTTTTACGGTAACAGCCGTCAACACTTACCTACGAGGATAACAATTTGATTTGAAGGAGTGATCTGGTTAAAAATCTACAATTAAATTTTTAATCTGAATGATGAATGTGATATTTATTAAAATAATAAAATAAGACGAGACAGCATAAATGTCCGAACACACCACGACAACTAAAGAGACTAAGTCGTTCAGACTTTCTGAGACTTACCAGTTGAAGTGACTTGAAAAATGAAAATGTGCGGTGTAGCTCGCCGCTGATAAAATTTTTGATGATGTAAACAAAATGTTCATACTTGCTCGTGGTGCCCTATCATTGGTCCGCGGAACGCAGTGTACACGCGCGCACATATTCAAGCCAATAATTGTTGTGTACGTCGGTTTTTTCTTTCTCTCTCAATCTCGCTTTCCCTTCTCAGTCACTTGGCGTTATCTAGTTTCAAACAAACACCGAACGAAATAATAATTTAGTAATAATATGTAATAACTAATAATCGTTTAATTTAATTCTTGTTAGAATGTTATCAATTAATTTCCTGGTTTTGTAATAGGAAATCATATAAAACAGATAAGATAGGAAATAGTTCCATTTCTTGACGATCCATCAAATAAATTGATCGTCTTTGTCATTATGCTCTTATACAAATTTACACCAGACGGGAAATAAACCATAGAATTATTACTACGATTTACATGAGTTCATTTTACAATTTTTCACGCATTGTAAAATGGTACCTCTGTCTCATCTCATCCACAGCTCCCGTGAGGTCTTTTAATATACTAAGTGCTCGTCACAAGTTGCTTATTCCAATAAAAACACTTAAATTTTGAAAACAATGAATTTCACCCTATGCGCTATTGTTTTACGAGACTACCTAAATTTAATAAATCTCCCAAACAATCTTTTTACCATTCAAGACTACCAAAATTTACAACTATTTTTTTAACCAGACTTCAGAAGAATTTTAACTAATATGTTCAAAAATATTTGACTTTTAATTAAAATGTATGTCGTAAATTTATAGCGCGTGATCGGCGTGACGGTCCACTATATGAATGAAATTATGAAAATAACATACCTAGATAAACTTATAAACCTAAAGAAGCCGTTTACTTGATATATTTCACATCAAAGCAGTGCTTAGGAGTTATACCGGAACAATTTGAAATTATTTATGGAACATTCATTAGGTGTAAGAGACTATATGAAAATCAATTTTTGTTTTTCGTTAATAATGGTTTAGGTATGTAAAAAAATAATTTTTAGTTCCAAATTTAAGTTCAATTCTTTAAAACTTATAATTATTATTGTGTAGTAGTTGAATCTTCACTCAGAATCGTTTTATTGAAGAAATGATTTATCGTTTCTTTAAAATTCAACACACTCCTCATGGGTATCCCACCGGAGGTGTGAACAACACCCTAAGATGCGAAGTATACACTTTTAGATCCAGAACGAAGTGAAGAAGCTTATGTTTTTACAATGATGTTTATTTTTTTTCTCTTTCTGTAAACATTTTTTTGTATAGAAATACTTGTCCAAAAGTTTTGATCAGTATCTCTGACTGAAATAAAAAAAGGCTATTATTTAATAACAAAGTAATCCATGTCCAATTTATTTATAGCAAATTATTTATAATAAATTCTCTGTAATTTTTCCGATTTTTTTCAATCAAATACTTACAAAATTTTTGAATATTCGTCCGTGAAAAATTTTTTTCACCAAAATACCGCTATGTAATTCTCATATGTGCACCGAGTTTCATAAAGATCGGTTGAACCAATTATTTTTATATTATATATATATATATATATATATATAAAGTGCAATTAAATAAATGTAGGTATAGTATATTAAAATTGGCCGAGTTTGTTGGCTATGCTTAATCATATTAAAAGCCCTGAACATTTTTTGTTGGCATTCATTTGATAAAATACTGGCTATTCTTATATTTGCTTATTTAAATCATTAAATATAAGTTTGGATATAAATTGAATATCTACATTTAAATTCATTTATAGTTTTAACATACGTAGTTTAATTTTAATAAATTTATTGAGATTTATTTTATTTTATTATATTCAATTAGTTAAGATAAAAATGGAAATTACTACTGTACAATCGGAATTATTACAAGAAATAAACGAAGAAAATGGATTTGGCGATTCTCCTGACATGAAAAGTAAGTTATTTGATACTTAGAATACATATTAATATTTAATACTAACATAATTAATTTAATTTAGATGACTTAATGAACCCATTCTAATAAATATTTTAGAAATTAACACACTAATTTATACATAAAATACATGTATCTAGAATTTTAGGTAGATAAATACTATTCGACATTAATTTAATAATTGATCCTAAGCATATTATTATCTAGTTATTGTGAGAACCAGGAAGCCTAAAGAAACGTAAATAGTATTTGAATTCAATATTGAAAGTAAATATGTGGAATGTGATGCTATGTGATTATTTTTATGAAATAGATAGTCTTATAATTTTCATACCATTAAAGTACTATACACATTAATACAACACTAATACTACCTATAGGCTATATTATTATGCAACATTTTGCTATCAATGATTTATGTGAATAAAGCATTCATTTAAACGCATACATTATAGGAAAATGAAATGTGTTATCCAACACCATTGTCCACCTGTTTAAATAATATTAATTGGACACAATTAAATTTTTATTTTGAATTTTTTCACACTTTTTATTTTAAATGCATTTTAGATTCTGAACGAAATGAAAAAGCTCATGATTTTACAATGTTGTATATTTTTTTTTCTCTTTCTGGAAATACTTTTTCGTATAGAAATACTTGCCAAAAGTTTCGATCAGTATCTCTATAGAACCGGATCACACCCAAATGTCGTTTTTCTAATTTCTCAATACTTTTTCCAAAAACGGGGAAAATCTGTCGAAATATTGACAAAAAACGACAAAATATGCAATTACCGGAATTTCCGTAAAATTGAAAATTACTTTTTGACATAACTTTTAAAATAATACAGCTAGGGACTTGAAACTTTCACAAACCATTAAAAATAGTTACAAAAACATTTCATAAATATTTCAAAAAGATTAATTTTGAGTTAATTACAGCACTTGAAAATTTCGGAAATTTCTCATTTTTGTTAGTTTATATGTAATAAAATTTTTGATTTTTGATATTAAGAATTGAAAATTTAATATCATCTCACTGACATTTATGTCTAATTGATCTGAAAAAATTTCGAAAATCGTTAGTCAACTCTTTTTTTTATACCCGTTTGAAGTTAGAATTTTGACGAAATTCGTTAGTTTTAGCTAAAATTACGCACTTTAACGTACATAAAAGAAAATTGGCCAAACTGATTAATTTGAAGTTTGGTGCCTGAGAATTTCACAGCGAATATTTTGGTGCAATAAAATTTTTTGCAGACAAATAATTAAACATTTTTCAATGGGTTTAATTGAAAAAAATCGGACAAATTCTTATACTTGTAATGTAATTCACCCAAATGATTGGTAGGTAATGTTTTTCGTCATTTTATATATTTTTCGACGCTGAATACTAAACGATGATGTGTAATAAAATCTACGTGCATCAATAGTTTTCTAATTATTTTGTTCTATTTTAAAAATTCAATATTTTCGATTATACTAAATACCTACTACTTCAACGAGATGTTTAACATGTTGGTGTAGTACAGTGGAACGATCATACTGTTATGATTATATTTTATTAACTTCCTTCGTTCAGAATCGTTTTATTGAAGAATGATTTATCGTTTCTTTAAAATTCAATACACCCGTCAATAGAATCCCACCCGGCGAGCGAAGTACTCATTTTTTTTTCCTTTTGAATTTATTTACTTCATTGTTACAAATTTTAAGTTATTTTCGTAAATTTAAAATTGTTTTATAACATTTTTCATTTCAAAGAACATTAATTATTCAGTATTAGTCGATAAAATGTACATAAAATACCCATTTTAGTACCCATTTGTAATAAAACTTATTATTGTTTTAAAGGCATATTTAAGCTGAGGTTTAAATCTGTAGGTAAAAAGGTTAGTGTTACTCATGTAGCCAGCCGAACAAACATTGTATCGCATTAATGTAGAAGACATGACAAAAATAAACAAAACACCCATTTAAATTAATCAAATATTTTTATATTAATAACCATGGATTATCGGATATTGTGCAGTTTCGTTCATTATCTTCATTATCTTACGAATTGTAATTTTCGAAAGAAATTTCTACACTACTGTAACCAGTGGCGCACCCAAGGGAGGGGCTTTGGGGCTATAGCCCCACCCAAAATTTCTTTTATTTAAATTTATAAATAATAAAAATTATTGATTTCTTAAAAATATATTACAATTTTGCTATTTTTGCAATTAAACTATTGAGAATTTTGAAAAATAACGTCTAACAGTGCCATCTAAAGGCGAATTGTGATTCAATAAGTTGCAGGTTGAAACTCTTGTTCAAGTATTTCTATAAAAAAATGTGTATACAGAAAAAAAAATAAAAAATTAGTAATGAATATCCTTGTCAAAACACTAGCTTTTTCGCTCTACTCAGAATCTAAAATTATTACTATGGATACCTATAGTTTCAAGAAATAAAAAATTTCATCTAAGAGTAATATTTATTAATTTTATTTTTTATTTTTTGATTCTCTAATAGGAAAAAAAATAGATAAATAATGTATTTTTCTACCGAAAAGTTCTATACTTAGCTCATAAGCGGTCAAATATTTTTGAAATTTTTATGAAGCATGCGCGTGACTATTTTTATTAGTTGGTGAAAGTTTCAAGTATTCAACTTCATTATTTTAAATAATGTTAAATTTTCATAATTTTATAACAATTCAGGTTTGAGGTTAAGGCACATTTGACATTTTTTTGTAAATTTTTTTGGTAGTTTTCTCAAAATCTTAAACTTAAAGAAAATATCGAAAATTTCGAAAAATAACCTAACTAAAGAACAATCTAGGTGAGATTTTCAATCTAAAAAGTTAATGTATGACATTTTTGGACCATTACTTCTATGAGTTCTATGCGAAAAAGTGTTCACAGGAGGAGAAAAAAAAGTTAAAAAAATAAACATCATAGTAAAATCACAAACTTCTTCGCTCCACTCAGAATCTAAAAAAAAAATTATGAAAATTCAGATTATGGCATATTTTACCGTTTTTTATCAATTTTTCCGATAGTTTTCCTCTACGCATATAAAAAGTATTAAAAAATATATTTTAAATTTCAAATTATATTAATCCGATAATTAAATATTGTGTATTATTAATAGATTACTGTTTAGTTACATATTTTGACTAATTAAAAAATAATAGGTGTAATTAATTGACCCTATTTTATAATTTTTTGGTAAAAAAAAGAGCCAGTACACGGCTATGTATTTTTGATACGCAACTAAACTGGACTATATATTATTAATAAATATATACGTGTTTGTAGATGTTAGAACTACGTTTAAATTTAAATGCCAACCAAACCCTTGCCTAAAACAATTTTCTGTTGACGAAGATGGCGATCTAGTAATGAGTAGAAGTCCAGTCACAAAGGGTATCACAATAGGTAAGTTTATATTATTATCATTTACGTAGTGGCAGACGTATTTTTAACATAATAATCATTTTACATTAAATCTTTTGGTACCTGTGTATTATTAGAACATACAAATCGGACTTCATTAAATATGGTCGGCATGCAAGTGTGGCGGAGCGCATTATTAATGGGTGACTTCATAATAGAAAACAGAGATATCTTTACTAGTGACAAAGTGATATTGGAACTCGGTTCTGGAGTAGGATTGACCGGTATCATAGCTGCCATGTACTGCAAAGAAATCATTTTTACAGGTGAATCCCATCATCATTATATTGACCAATGCGCAAGCAATAAAACACGATTGAGCATAAACCTTTTTAGCTACAATAGGTTTAGCGTGATGATTTAATATGAGGGGGCTAAAGCCATGGACGCCCTTTGGAGATGGCAAGGAGGGGCACTTGCTCTCCCCTGGAAAATATATTTTTTTTAATTGACCAAAAACATCACATCGATTTCGCTGTATAAAATAAAATTTTACCTAAAAACGTCAACATTTAGAGTTTTAATTTACACAATAATTAAATAATAACATAAAGTAATTTTTATATTGCCTAAAGTGCAAAGCTTATAATTAGGTAGTTAAAATATAAACATTTGAATGCATTTTTTTTTTTTCGCATATTTAGCTATTTTTTAATGCATGAATACATATACATTAATCATTTTTATTGCTTAAACATCCTAACTCTATAATTATTAACTATTTATCTGTTATCGGATAATGACTATAGATAAAACCTGTTTAGATTATTTAGACACTGTAAAATCAAATGTCAACTATTCAATATTATGGATTATAAATGAAACATTTTAGGAGGGGATGCAGCCCCCTTAGACCCCATCTGGATACGCCACTGCTTTGGGTATTCATAACTCCTCGAGTGCAAGTGGAATACTCTTGTGGATATATTGAATTTTAAATAAACGATATATCTTTTTATCAATAAAACGATTCTGAGCGGAGCTTCAATTTATTAAAGACGATTTTAATTAAAAATTACAAAATGTATTATTATAAACAAAAAAATAAAATGTAGACAAAAGAGCCGAATATACTTCGCATCACAGATATTTTTTGCTCTTCGGGTCAGTTACTCTTGATGGGTCTGTAGAATTTAAAAAAAATTATGAATCCTTTCTTCAATAAGACGATTCTGAACGAAGGAAGTCTATAATATAAGAGCAATAATAGTAGTCATTTTCAACACATCCATCAAGAGTATCTGACCTGAAGAGCGGAGAATATCAGTGGTGCGAAGTATGTCCAGCTTTATTGTAAATACTTTACTTTTTTTATATAATAAATAAATAAAAGGAAAAAATAATTAATGAGAAAAAAAATGTAAGAAAAACGTCCAAATTTTTTTTGTCATTTTCAAAATTTTTTACGCTTAAATATTACTCATATTATTGTCCATCTATATTTAAATTTTCATAAAGTTTTGATTAAAAAAAAAAAAGATAGCTTCCCAAATTTTCAAAGTGTTTCTGAATTTTGAGAAAACAAACTTCGAAAAATTACCTTTTGACATTACCATCTAGAGGAAAATCTGGTTCCAAAAATTTGCTGGTCAAAACTTTTGGACTAATATTTCTATACGAAAATGTGTGCACATAAAATCAATAAAATTTTAAAAAAGCTTCGCACGACGAGTATTCTTTGCACTTTGGGTGTGAAGTTCTTGGAGGGTGTAGGTATTTAATTTTAAAGAAACGATAAAACATTTCTTCAACAAAACGATTCTGAGCGAAAGCTTCAAATATGTACGCGCGCGCGTATGTGTATGAGGTAATAAATTTCTTAATAAAAATGAAAAATGCAATAAAAATTTATTTCATGAAATAAAAACTTACAAAAAATGAAAAATTTCCAATTTTTTCACATTTTTATTCTTATTTCAAAATTGGTCAAATGTTTTTGAAACTTTTACGAGGAATGCACGTGACTATTTTTAGTAGTTGGTGAAAGTTTCAAGTCTCTATTATTTTGGAAGTTATTACTAAATAACTAAAATTGATTTTATGATAATAATTATTTCGATATTTCCAGAATATTTGTCAGTACTTTTTCCAATTGTTCTTCGATCAAATCCTTGTAAAACTTTCAATTATTCGTCCGTAAAAAATTTTATTACACTAAAATATATTCGCCTTGTAATTCTCTATCAGTGTACCAAGTTTCGTAAAGATCGGTCATACCAATTATTTTTTATATGCGTTGAAGTGTGTAATTTTAAGTAAAACTAATAAATTCTATTTTATCCTTTTATCTAATTTATTTCATCAATTTTAAACAGTTGTGAAACAAAAACTTGACTTTCGATTTTTAAGATTTTTTCAGTACCGTCGGGAATACACAAAAATATATTTGTATTAAATTTTCAGGTCTTAATATCAACGCATTAAAATTTTATGAATTAAAAACTTACAAAAAACGAGAAATTTCCAATTTTTTTTCGGGTGGAGATACTGGTCAAACTCTTTATCCAACAAACTCTATAGATTGGAAATGTTGCCTAGTTGGTACTTTTGGGAGGCCATTTTTCCAAATTTTCAATACTTTTTCTAGACGCATGCCTAGAGTACCCAAAAACTGACAATAAACAGTAAAAAACGTCATAACCCGAATTTTCGTAAATTCGATATTTGATGATAATATTCGATATAATATGTATAATATAATTCGTATAATATGTAATACACCTACCAAGAGTATCCCACCCGAGAAGTGAAGAATACACATGGTGCGATGTATGTCTCGCTTTTTATTTTTTGTGTACACGTGTTCATATAGAAATGTTTGGCCAAAAGATTAAAGCAGTAACTTTTTTACATCGGAAATTGCACTTAGTTGATTCTTTTTGGAGGTCATTATTCAAAATCTATAGCCTTAGTAGGTGCTTTTTCCAAAATCAAAGAAAACCTCTCGAAAAATTAAAAAACTTGAAATTTTCACCCATTATTAACAATAGTGTAAGACAGACAAAAATTTTTGCAAAAAAAATCCATTTGTGTTAAATATAACACCATAGTTATTCTTCACTCTTCGGGAGGGTGTTTTGAATTTTAAAAAAACTATAAATTATTTCTTCAACACCTAATAGTTTGTAAGCGGAGCTTCAATTAATATACAATAATTATTGTCAGTCATTTATTCAGTAGATATAAAATTAAATATAACACAGCTTCTTTTCTGGAGTCAGGGGAAACATCAAAATTTGACTTATAGATTTTTAGTTAAATCCGAACAGACATACACACAAAGAATTATATATAATAGTATAATTATTGATTAGTCACTAAGATCTCTGGCTATATTACTAGTTATGTAGATATCATGAAACGTCGAGATAAATAATTATTAAAATTTTCTAGTCTTAAACAGTATTAATTATTATTAGAAACAATTTTCTTAATTTTAAATTTTAAAAATGATAAAATAATATCTGATTTTTTTAGATATTAATAATAAAGATTTGTTGTCAATGATTGAAAAAAATATTAGCATAAATCAAGATTTAATCATCAGTAGTACAACTGTGTCACCATTGAATTTCAATGAACCTAATTTACCTGATGAACTATGTAAGAAGCTACAAGATGTTAATATTATAATAGCTTCAGACGGTACGTACAAATATAAATGTTTGTACATTTAAAATAAAGAAAAATTAAAAATTATACGAGTAGAATTCTTATTCATATATTTTATCTATCATTATATAATCATTTATTGCATACCTTTTTCTCCATTTTTAGTGATTTACGACAATGACATAACTGAAAAATTTATAAGCACTTTACGAACAATCATGGCGATGTCTCCAAGAAAAATTGCTTTTATAGGAATGGAAAAAAGGTTGGTAAATTAGATAAAATTTCACTATATTAATGGTATAAACAAATTTTGATTGATTGTATAAAACAGATTATTTTTCTTGACAGGTATGTATTCAGTTCAGTAGATTTGGAAATATGCGCTCCTTGTTACGAATACTTGAGGGATTTGTTAACAATAAATAACAATTGGTGTCAAGTAGAACTACTAGATTGTAATTTTCCCCAATATTTTCAATACAAAAAAGTCAAAGAACTAATTATTTTTAAATTAACTGCAATCATTCCTAATTCATAATTAAAGTCTTAATGTTAAGGTCTTAATGTTAAAGAGTCAAGAAATAAAATTGTAAATAATAACTGAAACACATTTGACATAATATTATGTATTCATGTTAATGAATAAGATAATTATAATAAGATGAGTAACTATAATGATATTAATTGTTAACAAAATAAACAGATATTATTCTTTAATTTTAAATTTCATTTTTTTCTTTTACCTATACTCCTTATTAATTTATACTTTTTACATTCTAAGTGAAGTGAAGAAATATAGTGCTTTAACAGTGATGAATATTATTATTTTTTTTTCTGTTAGAAATTTTTCATACACAAATACTTATCCAAAAGTTTTGGCAACTAACTTTTTAAATCACAATTTACTTTTAGGTCATATTCAAAATTCTCAATAATTTTCTCCAAAATTAGGAAAAAATTCCTCATATTTGACAAAAATGCCATAAAAATTATATTTTTTTAATCCAAACTTAATTAAAATTTTAATGTAGATAAAAAATAATGTAAGAAGTATTTTGATGCAAGAAAATTTTAAAAATAAAGGAAAAACGGCCATGGTACGAAGAACGCCAGGCTTTTTTTATTTATAACCGTTTAAAGTAAGAATTAGTATGAAACTGGTAATTTTCTTGTAAAATATAATTTTTTTCAGTCAAAACGTTAAAACTTTTAAAATTTATTAAATTACGCACTATATTTTCTTTTCCAAAAACATTCCTCACATGTTTCTTTACACATGTAGTGTACTAGTGTGTAAAGTTTGCATAAAGGGAGGCTAAATAAATAATTTTAGATTCTGAACAAAGTGAAGAAGCTAGTGTTTTTACAATGATGTTTATTTTTTTTTATTTTTTTTTTCTGTTAACACTTTTTCGTATAGAAATACTTGTCCAAAAGTTTCGATCAATAACTTTTTGAAACCGGATTCGCCTCTAGATTGTACTTTAGAGAGGTCATTTTT